>APFE030666467.1:33617-75924 GCA_000404065.3 Pinus taeda | reverse complement strand
CAACTTTCTCTTTTTCTACTTGAATATTTCACTCCAAGGATTGCTTTTCGAGCAACCTCATCTCTTCTATAATTTCCAAGTGCAGCTTGTGTAACCTTTGAAATGACACTGCTCTAATTTTCATATTGACATGCTTCCATTCCTTATCCTACTGCTATAATTCATCATATTCAAACTGTAGGGCTCCTGTAGGAATCTGTGCTAACCTCGCTACAAGCATATGCTCTATCTTCCTTTCTACTCCAACCATTTCCTCTATATGCATTGGTTGTCTGACCATCTATACTATTATCTTTAGTTCAACAATCTTCTCTTTAACATTGGTGAGAAGTGCATCATAGTGATCCTCTAATTTTCTCCAATATTATGTTATTTCTTCCTGTATCCTATCCCCGATTTGATCTAAGTCCTCTTTTGTGAGGACTGTTGATGTGACACCCTTTGTCTTATTGGCCTTCTACTTCTTCTTACTCTTCAAGGCAGCTTCACTCTCTACCTTACTTTTTTCTATGACATTGGGGTCTGTCTCTGTATTTTATGATTCTATGTTCTACTCTTCTGGAGGATCCTGGTGACCTTCCTCATGTAGCTCCTCTTCTTCTAATTCTTACTCATCCTTGTATTTACATTTTCCACTTGCTGTGGCATCCTGCGTTGTATCCTCCTTTGTCACATTGTCTTCTAGTTTTGTTTCCAACATAGTCATCCATTCTGCATGCCACTATTGTGCCTATTCTAAGAGATCACCCTCTATAACCAAATATGACAGGAGGTGTCATTTATTTCTTGTATCCCTGCAAGACTATATATATACTCCATGAAAATTAGCCTTGAACTTCACAACAACACTATATTGTTCCTATAGGCCTGGCGATAGGCGAGGGTGTTGGTTCACTAACATATGAAAATCCATATGATACAATATGAAGAACATAATATTTTCCATTGCTCGCGATGGTTGGATGGTAAACCATAGTGGGGCATACCAAAATGATAGTGAACAGGAAAATGTTGAGAATGTTAGGAGAAATTTTGAAAAAACACTTGACCTGGATTCTTTTGGTAAGGTACAAAGATCAGGAATTGGTGCATCTACTACTGGAACCTCTCAGCAACCTCCACAAGAAACCAACACATTAGCTATAGGATCATCCAAAGATAAAGAACTAGAAACCAGTATTCAAGTCACAGAACAGTCTACAATGTCTAAGAAAACTAAAACTTCCAAAGAACAGGTCCAAATGTCAACTCCTCCAACTCAAACCAATGTAGAAGAAACTCCCAACTTGCAGACTCCTTTGAATGAGGAAAGGAATAAAAAGAGAGACAAGGAAGTAGTTACCCTTGCCAGTAGACCCTTAGAGAAGCCTGGTACAAAAAGGAAAAGGTTAAATCCCCTTTCAGAGGAAGAATTTTTAGAAGATACTACAGATAGTCAAAGGAGAGAAGGAGTAGATAGCCAACACACTTTTCCAGTAGGAGGAACATCCACTAGCTCGCAGAGACAAGAGCTGGAAAGGCAACAAAGTGCAGAGGTATCATCTTTCAGGCCACCAGTGAAAGATGCCTTAGATATCAAGAAAACATTTATAGAAATCAAAGCCAGGAATGATCCATTGAGGCTTCAAATTTACAATCAATATTTGAAAATGTCCCCCACAAATCAACAGAGATTAATGTCATCCTGTGACATTAAAGAGGGCAAAATGATAATGAACTACTTCAAGCCTAAAGTGAAACAACCTCAATTAGTAGCAGATTATTTCAGAATGAATTTGGAGGTCATGGCAAAGGATATTCATCCTATAGATCAGATTGAATTGCATAAACAAATTGGAGAAATGATCTATTCAACCTTGACTGGTAAGGCAATGATGGCCTATAGGTTACAAAATTCTTTGGATAATACAACGGCCCAGCTACACTTGGAGAAAGCCTCCTCCCAAGCTAAAGATAATAGAATAATGTCTTTAGAAGAAATCATTATTGTATTGGGACATGATCCCAAAGATGTGAAGGGTGTAGAAGCATTAATTGAAAAGAAATATGAAGATATTGTTGCCTTGAGGAAGCCGCTAAGGCTGCCTCCTTCAAAGCATCCACAGACTGTTGAGATTTTAAAGCGGAAATCTGAAGAAGAGTTAATGGATTTGGTTTTAAAACTTAATGAGAGACTGAATGAGATAGAACAAGAACTAGAAAAGGCACTGAAGGACAAGCAAGGAGAGTCGACCTCTCAGCCTCCTAATGTAATACCAGTAGTCTCAATAACAGTCCCCTCTACACTTAGGATACCATTAGCACCAAACATTCCAGCAACCACAGCAGAGGTGGTCATAGGTACAACAACAGCAGGAATAGTAGGGATAACATAGGGCAGTGATGCCAATTTGAGCACAAAGGAATTAATAAAGTCAATGGAGGACATGAGACTACAAGTTTCAGAGCTAAACAGGGTAAAAGAATAGTTTGCTAAGCTGGAACGAAGCTATGATATCTTAAAGATAAATGTTGTAGAAAAAACAAGAGAGGTTAAAGCATTAGAAAATAAAGTGAAAACATTAGAAAAATATCTCACTTTTGACAAGCCTCTAGCAGAAATCAAGAAAATTCTTTGGGTCAACATCACTAAATCCATAAATGATGTTTGGCCATCCATCCAACTAATTTTTTAGCAGATTGATCTAGTGAAGACAACCCAGGAAGAAATTCAAAGGACAAAAGCACAATTAGGAAAAATGCCTGAGGAATCCAACAAGCTCATACTTTTTTTGAATACTAGGAATAAGGAACAACATGAAGAATTTGGCATCACAGATAGAACAAAGACCATTTTGGAAATCAAAAGGGTATTAACCAAGAAAACTTTGATGCAGAATTTCGAAAGAAGATGTCATGACATGCAGGCTGAAATTACTACTTTTATGGAGAAATTTTCCATTTTGCAGAATAAAGGGCTACCCAGTCCTTTAGTGATTATTGATTGATTAATGAGGCATAGAGATTATGTGGATACATTGAATCAATATACAGGAAATCAAGCAAGTTCATCAGGAATAAAAGCACTCCCTACATGCCGAGTTCTTTATGATAGCCTAGAGAACTTATTCTATATCGAGCATGAACTGAAGCATTTGTTCCCAATTCAACCCAGATTTTTCAGGTATATAGAAATAGATGAGACCCTCGGAAGGCTTCAAAAAACCAGAATACCACAACCAAAATGGTGGTAAGAAATGCTCAAAATTTTCTAATTTATCCTTGGTAAAGGTAAATTTTTTATGTTTGCTACAGTCAATGAGGGTGAAGAGGATGAAAAGAGATCAACAGATAAAGAGTATCAGATGCAAGTAAAGTGTATCAGTAGGAAAATCAAAACAGAGCAACCAGCACATAATTATGCCAAGGACAGCAAAAAGTCAGATCATAGGGCCTAAGTCCAGCACATTCTCAAGAATAGGGATAGCAAACCATTCGATTGCCTTATCTATCATCTACGAGGTCTTCTGGCCCTATTTTCTTGAAAGATATGATTAGTCATCCTAGTTTATATCTCACTTTGTTATGAGATATTTCATTGTAAATTTTTTGTATAAATACACCCCCATTCGAAGTATTGAGTGTGGATTCTTTGACATTGTTGTAAAACTGATTATTTTGGAATAAAAAGTGTTGTTGGACAAATTTTTTCATGGCTAGCTGGATGAAGGATTGATGTAAAGGACTTTTCACAGGATTCATGTGTCGGACATCAATCAAATAAATATCTTGCATCTCATGTGTTAGTGTTTTTTAGTTTATTATATTCATTATGTTCCATATCTGAATATTAAAACACAAAAGAATAATTCAGAAAGTGTTTAAGTGCAACCTTTCTTCAATTGTTTTTTTTCTCAATGTTTTCTTCTAAACTAGCATAAACAGTGAATTCTTAATTGCTCCTATTTCCTAGTTTATTCATTTTAATCATTCAGTAAAGAATTCTTAATTTCTCTTTATTAATGGATAGTCATGTTCTACTCTCTTAAAGCATGTTGAAGGATTCTTAATTGCCTTTAACCCTTTAAGTCCACCCTATATTTTTAAGTCTCTATTTGCTACCTGTTTAGCTTTCTTGCCCTTTGAAACCATCCTTTATTGAGAAACCATATCCTGTTGAGCCATTTTCCCTGACTCCATTAGCCCAATGGACTAAACTATTCATTACTACCCCTTTTCTATTGAACTTCACCAACAAATTCAAACAAAACGCCAAGCTCTAATAACTAGCTTAAAACCTTATAAAACAAAGCTAATACTTTGAGAGAGAGGCCTCTTTGGATATAGATCGTTTAGATTCTATATCTAAAAGATTGGTTTGTGGTTACCTCGGAGCCATTTCCCCTTCTTACAACTTCTGGGAAAATCTAAGTGATAACACGATGTACTATGTATCATCAGAGGTAATGAGTTTTCCTTATTATGATGGTTTAATTGTTGTTGATAAATTTTTGGATGCATTTGAAAGAGAAGTTCCAAAGAAGCATCACTTCCAAGCCTTGGAATTGGCGCTGCACGCTATGCCCGTAGGATGGTGGGGTATGCATAAAGACAAATTTTATGGATGGTGTGAATATAGAAGAATGATGAGGTTACGGTTTGGTTGCCCAAAGGTGCACTTGATAGAGAAATATGATGGGAGGGAGTGATCTATGCAATCATCTATCTAAATGGACTAATTCTTAGGGACAAAAACCACAACTGGAGTGGGTGCATTTGTTCTATCACACTTTGGATGTAATACCAATGAATTGGTACTTGGAGACAGAGCTTCTCCACGACACAAACGAATGGGATATTTTGATATAGGGATTCTTGATGACATTCAGCTTGGAGGATGGATTCAAGTGCATCGATGAAGGACTGCATGAGGTCAAGGCAACTATCTAGGGAAGTTGAGGGGCCATAGATAGAGAATCCAGATATCACTACGCCGCTAAAAACTAGACAAGTGAACATTGCAATAGAGGCGGAGCCAAAGTTTGTGAAGATAGGGAACCACTAGAATGATGCTATTATGGATAAGGTCATTGAGTTGCTCCGCGAGTACCAAGATTTGTTCCCTACAAAGTTCTTAGACTTGAAGGGGATAAGAAGTGAATTAGGAGTGATGAAAATAATGTTGAAACCAGACGTGAAGCCTATGAAGCAGAGGCGATATCACCTTAATCCTAAGTACAAGGAAAAGGTCCACTTGGAGTTGGACAAAATGTTGGTAGCAGGTATTATTGAGCTAGTTGAGGAGTCTGATTGGGTAAGTCCTATGGTAGTTAAGGAAAAGAAGAAGAAGGATGAGATAAGGATTTGCATGGATCTCAAGAAGCTAAATGATGCTTGCGTTCATGATCCTTTCCCAACTCCATTCACAGATGAGGTATTGGATAGCATTGGAGGACAGGAGGCCTATACATTCACTAATGGGTTCTCTGCATATAATAAGATAAACATAGCATTGGAAGCAAAGAGTAATACTACCTCCATGACATAGTGGAGATGCTTTCAGTATAGGGTAGTGCCTTTTGTACTTAAGAATGCGCTGGTAATCTTTTTGCTCGTAGTTATTGCAACATTCAAAGAGCTCATTCACAAGTTTTTGGAGTTATACTTTGATGATTGGATGGTGTTTGGGCTCGTCAAATGCCATGTAGCGAGTTTGTGCTTGATTCTAGGCACATGCCAGAGGTATCATATTATGTTAAACTTGAAGAAGTGCTTATTTTCTATCCCTTTCAGAACCTTTCAGGGTCATGTAGTGTGAAAACAAGGATTAATGGTGGACCCCGCGAAGATTACAGTCATAATTAATTTGGAGGTGCCAAGGAGCATTAAACAACTGTGTGCAACACTAGGTCATACTAGATACTATCGAAAGTTCATCAAGAGCTATGCCCAGAGTACCGTGTCGATGGAGAAGCTATTGAAGAAGGACGCTACATTCTATTGGAATTAAGAATGTCAACCGAGCCTGGATGTGTTAAAGGAGAAAATGTTCATCACACCAATCCTAGTCTTCTTGGATTGGAAGAAGGAGTTTCATGTGCATGTGGATGCATCATGCATTGCATTGGGGGCAGTGTCGACACAGGCTAGTGAAGGAGGATTGGATCAACCGATAGAATTCGCGAGT
Source organism: Pinus taeda (assembly GCA_000404065.3). Classification (NCBI taxonomy): domain Eukaryota; kingdom Viridiplantae; phylum Streptophyta; class Pinopsida; order Pinales; family Pinaceae; genus Pinus; species Pinus taeda. The sequence continues at coordinate 69,758 of APFE030666467.1, read as the reverse complement.
AGGAAGCTGTCTAAGGCTGAAAAGAACTATTCAATGATGAAGCACGAAGGGCTGGCTATGGTGTATGCACTCTATAAGTTTAGGCATTACTTGCTAGGCAGACACATTAAGATGTATACAAACCATTCTGCATTAAAGTACCTAGTCAACAAGCCTATGTTGGGGGGAGAAATATGTAGATGGTTGATGTTGTTTCAGCAGTACGATTTCAAAGTAATTGTAAAGCCAGGGAGATTGAATGTAGGACCATATAATCTATCACGCATTGAAATAGGAGAGGAGCCCACTAATTTGGAGGAAGGACTGCCTGACGTGTAGCTCTTTGTGGTGCGTATGGTAGACAATCATTTTGCAGACATCATCCACTTCCTGACTACAAGAACGACTCCAAAAGGATACATGAGTCAATAGAAGAAGGATTTTGTGGTGCGCACGACAAATGTTTCTATTATTGCAGATCACTTATATAAAATAGGATCAGATGACATATTGCGACACTATGTGCCTAATTTTGAACGAAGCAGTATCTTAGATGAAGCTCCTGGAGGAGATGTAAGATGCCATTATCCAAGGAAAGAAACAGCGCAGAATATTTTACATGCTGGATTGTGGTGGCCAACATTGCATAAGGATTCCAAACGCTATTGTAGGGCATGCGATGCATGTCAAAGAACCAGTAGACCATCAGGGAGGGATGATCTTCCTTTGAATTCACGGGTATCATTTCAACCATTCGAAAAATGGGCAATTGATTTTGTAGGACTGATTCAACCTCCAAGAAAGGAAGACAGGTGTGCGGTACATCATCACCGCGCCTGAGTATTTAACTAGATGGAAGGAGGCATAGCCAATGAAGGATTGTATAGGGGCAACAACAACAAAGTTCCTATTTGAATATGTGTTGACTAGGCTTGGTTTCCCAAAGATTTTGATGAGTGATCATGGTACGCACTTAATGAAACGATCAACGCGCTAACGGAGGAGTTGCAAGTTTATCATCAAAAGATCATGCCATATCATCCTCAGGGCAATGGGACGATGGAAGAACTTAATAAGATATTGGAGAATGCACTGAAAAAAGTTTGTAATGCGTAGAGGAATGATTGGGACATGCACGTACCAGTGGTGTTATGGGATTATAGAACTACTTTTAAGAAGCTGAATCGACAGACACCTTTCAGGTTGGTCTATGGCATAGAAGCTATGATGTTGATGGAATACATTATGCCTAGACTACACATATTGGATTTCACAAGAATGGCAGACTGCAGAGCCTTAGAAGAGTGGCTCGCGTAGCTAACAGAGCTGGAGGAACATAGATTCTTGGTTGGATTTCATGAACAAGTTCAAAAGGAGCGTGAAAAGTCATGGCACAATCGGCACATCAAACGACACACCTTCAAGGTAAACGATATAGTTTTATTATATGATAACAAGTTTGATAAGTTTCCAAGAAAATTTTAGATGCATTGGCTGGGGCCATATGTTATGAAGGAGATTACTGATGGTGGAGCAATTCAAGTTGTGAAATTGAATGGAGAGCCATTTTTGGGAAAGGTAAATGGAAATCGATTGAAGCCGTACACTGGGGATCCGGCCTGATGACTAAATGATGGTAGCATAGTATTAGCACTCTAGGCACCCGTAAGGAGGTGTAGAACTATAAACTACATTTCTTGGGTTGTAGAGCTACACGACAAGGGGTATGCGTGGAAAAAAAGGGTGTCACAGTACTAGTAAAAGCATGAAGGGATCTGCACTATAGGGATGGAGATCATGCAATGCAGCCAAAAAGTGACCATTACCATCACTGTTCATGATTTGACTACTAGAAGATGAATAAGAGGAGTGGACAACCAACATTTAAGGCATTTAAGGCTCAAATCAAGTGTGAAATCTTCGGAAATCTGCCACGAGTCTCACATTTATGGATATATTTTGGGGGGAACGATTGAAGTTGAATTTGAATTCACCTATAAATTATAGGTGATTGTCCAATGAGAAACACTTTGCATTATAAGAATTTCTAAGTTGTGCTACCTGTTATGCATGAATCATGAGTTCTTGGAGGATTTTCTTGTAAGTATTGTGTTCGCTTAGTATCCTGAGTCTAACCAGGACCTACAAAAACTAAAGTTTTGGAGGGTCTATTGCATCTTAGGGAGATGCCCCTAAGGTTGTGAGTATGGAGATTCCAGTAGGAGTGCCTAAGGCACCGATGTTTCCTAGGCTGAAGCCTACGCCGATGAGAGAGGATCCCAAGCCTAAAAAGGATAAGCAAAAGAAGACGTTGCTGGTGTGCGAGTCACCAAGGAAACATCCAGCTACAAAGGCTCAGAGAAAAGAAAATCCAACTATGCATGAGAAAGGAAACGTGGTAGACTTTGAGGCCGGGGAGGGAGTGGAAGACATAGATATTGAGGGGGTAGACCCTATTTTGAAGCTACTAGAGTACATCCCTCCATGCTAGGGAAAGGTGAAGGTCTTGAAGGACCCAAATGAGGGACACTTCCTCCTTAACACACCCCGGCTACCATAAAACATAATGTTTTAAGGTCCGTGCTTGGTACGCATCCCACATTAGAAGCTTGAAGATTGGGATTTGGGGGACATCAAGTGGTTCCCCCACTTGGCCATCGATAGCTTCATGAAGAGAGTTTTGTAGAAGGAGTCTAGTGTCACCGCACTCGAGTCGGTGGAATGCATTCACAGGGTAAACAAAGCAGGGTTGTTCAACCTTCTATGGGTGCCTCACTACCATTGCGCCCCCATAAATTTGACAGTCATTAAGCAGTTGTTGTGCTTTGTGCATGACGGGTTCTTGTGGTTCAGTGATCCCATACCAATCATTGATATGCTAATCCATCGGATCACATTATTGCATCATTCAGTACTAAATCCGGTAAAGGAATTTGGTGGAAGGATGGGAGAGCATGACCTTGCTAAGAAGATGAATACAAGTTCAAACTTGTCAATAAATCATGCTAGTATTCCGTTTCCAGTATTACTGACCCCGTGGTGAAGGTGGCCACCAAAAGTTTGGCTAGAAAATTCATGATAAAGTGTCGCATGGATGAGGTGTTGGCACCAGTGGTTTCGTTAGCATCTCAGTGTGTGAAGGGTGTACAATTCAACTGGGTGTGCTACTTGTGTAGCGAGTTCCTCGCGAACTGAAGAGAAGCACAGGACCACAGTAAGACCTTCCATTACTCATGGTTATTACTATCAATTGTGTTGGTTGCGTGGGAGTTTTTGGAGGACAGCCTGCTTTCTCTAGTTGAGATAGATTTGCTAAAAGCAACCAAGTTTGCTTCGTGAAAGAAAAATATTTTTGGTATTGATGGAGGCAAGCATCCGCATAGCCATCAAACGAAAGCCACAGTTGTCACCAATCGTCTTTGAGCAGTTATCTGGGTACGTGGAGTTCAAAGTGGATTTCCACCATGTTTACATCAGGGCACTGAAGGATCCAGATCAAAAGCGGTACGATCTTCCCTACTTGGCTACAGATGATGCCATTGCAGAGGTGCTCAAGTGCTGGCTAGCAGATTGGCACACGGCATCAGATTTGGCCAACAATACTAGAAAATCCATGGAAAAGAAGAAAAGAAAGCGGCCCAACTAAAGGCTCAGCAGTTGGATGAAAAGAGGAAATAGGAGACTAAGGAGAAGGCCCGAGCAGAAGCAGAGCACACTGCAAAGGAGCAAGTGGAGCAGGAAGAGCGCAACTCTGACAAACGTTATAAATTTCCTTTGCCCCAAATAGAGGAAGAAGAATTGTCAGAACATGGTGGCGGATATCAAGAGAGCACTCCATTCTCTGTAAAGTGACATAGGGAACAGGAAAAGGAGGGACACTGAAAGAATACCAAATCCTCCAAGTCATCACTCGACCCAATCACCTTGACAAAGGGCGAATTAGATGATATTGGCGATAAGGTAAGGGATACAACTGCAGAACTATTGCAGCAGTTTGAGCAACAGCAAAAGCAAGCATTGGTCACCATACAAATGGGTCTACGCAAGTTGCAGATCCAAACAACTAGACTCCAGGTAGATGGAGGGCAGAGGAGCATGGCGTCAAATAGTTTGGCACCAGGGACCACTGACACAACAGATTTGGTTCGATCCTTGGTCCTCTGGGTATTCGCACTTCTTGATGGATCTCTGAATGTGGAGGTGAATGCTGAAAAGGCTACTCTCAGCGCTTTGAGGAATATTGATTTGAACTTGGCCATGCTCCCAGTGAATTCCTTCACACACTACAAGAAGGTGTGATTGTAGAGATTAGGGCCTAGGAGTAGCACACGCTAAGCTTGATCATCGAGCAAAAAGTCAACAATGAATAGATGTTCGCTGAGAAGACAGTCACGCTAGTAGCATGGAAGAAGATTCAAGATTAGAACAAGCGAACTAGAGATGTGGTGGCCGAGGCATGCAAAATAGTCCTTGAACAACATATACTAGAAGAGGTGCCATTAGAGGCCAATATTTGAAAGTTGGCTGCAGGTGTGTGCGATGCAAAGATAAAAGTAGCCAAGGTTGAGTTTGAATTGAACCTTAAAATAATAGAGCTTGAGTTGAAGTCACAGCCTTCAAATCCACGAGAGGTCAAAGCACAACGTGAACCCACTGTGAAGGATGTAGTTGCAGTAGTAGATGTCATGGTGGTGGATTTCACCGCACTCTTTGAGTAGTCTATGGAGGTCGTTACAACTTTGCAGGAAGACCCTAACCTTCAGAGGTTGAACACAGAAGCCTGTGAACTACAACAGTTGTATGACGAAGTAAGAGTGACAGTGCAAACTATCACTATATCACAACGATTGGCTAAGTTGCATGAGGCAAAGCAGTTGCTCGAATAGGTGGAGGAAGCACAAAAAAAAGAGGTCGTCCTCAAGACCAGATTAGGGCCTTGGCTGGATGAGGCCTATGTTATCTCTGCCACCATTGAGGAGGAATTGGCAAGCCTGCAGAGGACACAACAGAAGGTAAAGGAAGATAGCAAAAGACCAACAATGGAGCAAATGATGGAGCAGATCAAGCAAGCAGCCACGCAGGGCACGACTGAGGTAGAAGTGGCGCAAGTCGAGCTAGGATCTCTCCACAATAAGACCTCCACGCCAGTAGAGTAACTTGAGGGTGAGTCATGATATTTGTGTTTGGGATCTATTGGGACAGGGTCCCTTGTGGTCAATTTTGAGGTAAAAGCCCAAGTTTTGGGGCAAAAAGCCCAATTTTTTGCTATGTAGAGTGTAAAGTCTCCATAAGTTGTGGTTGCGGAGTGTGTAGATAGTAAAGTTTCATAAAGGGTTTTTCCCTTCTTTTATGTAAGTTGTGTCAGCTTTAGTAGATCTACCCATGGTCTGTGGACCATGGGATTGTATAGAAAGGAGAGTCTTAGAGAGTCTAAGGCAGAAAGAAGATAACAAAGGATAAATGTAATGGGTCATTAGTAGAAAGAGCGAAGATTCTTAGAGCAAAAGAGAGGCTGTACAGCTATGGGCACAAAGGCCTAGAGTAGAGTCTGCAGCTCAGTGCGTGGACCCCTACAGCTAAGTGCGCAGGGTAGTCTTGAGTCTGTAAGAAGAACTGAAGCATCAATAAAAGAGATTATTCTGGGAATATATGTGTTTTATCCATTTACATCTATTATGAATGAATGTGCTTATGCTATGATGAAAATTGGGGTTATGATTTAATATTGTATTCATGCATGATTCTGCATGTTTTACATTGTTATAAGAACACAGTTATTAATATCTATTTACACGAAGAATATCTTAATACTTGTTAGAGATATCAGATACGTAGGCCGATCTAGATAAATAACAGAACTAAGGGTAATTACATAGGCACGTAAGTAGTTGATTCACTTGTTTAGGGTCCGCGAAAGGCGATTGTAGACCTTCGCGAAGGTCTCGAAGTTGATTAAGAGAAGTTATATCAATAAGCCCACGAGGCTTATCAATCTGTGCAAAGGCATGTTTAGGGCATAAAATGACATTACACTAATCTCTAGGCATGGAAACTTGGTTTCACCATCCTCCCATACTTCTTCGAGTGAGACTTAAGTTTGCACTCCGCAGATAGATGATGAAGGGCCACTAGTGTAGGGATTTGTTTGGCAAACTTAACTTTGAACCTGGGTCAAGACCCACTAACCCAACATGAAAGTTTTGATGAAGCTGAAAACCTTATAATTTTCATTAATTATTCCTCTAGAATCATACACGTAAATGGGAAATGAATAAAACCAAACATTTTGGAATTCTTTAGCCTTATTAAATGCATGCCCACAATCCTTGAGGAAATTTTTTCCAAACCTAATTGGGAAGTTCTACCAAATTTTCTTCTAAAGTTTTCTCATTTTATGAGCTTGACCATTAAGGGAAATTTGGTTGGATACCTCCCTTAAATTAATACTCTCTGGAATATATATAGTATGGAGATGAGATCCAACTTCACTTCCATAGACTTTGAATAAATTTTCCACAAACCAGTCTCCTATTTCTTCTAGTTCCTCCTTAAATGATTGACTAACCCTATAATGGTTCTTTCCAAAAATAATCTCATGGAAATGGATCATTAGATAATTAAAAATGTCATAAAAAAGGAATTTTAAGTTACTTTCTTGCAAAATTGGGGAATAATTTTGAATAAAGAGATGTTGATCAAGTGGGTAATTCCATTTCATCAAAGGAAACTGAATAGAAGAAATTATAATATCCATAATATAGGATGACATGAAAAAAATGTGTTCATATCCTAGAGGAGACAAAATGGATAAATTTAGGGCATTTGTTAAATTTTAAGAAATATTATCAACCCAATTGAAACATTTTGAATCATTGAGTAGACTATGTGTTAAAGCCATCCATTGCAACTTACAATGCTTAGGGTCCTTCTCTATATAACCAAGACAAAATTTTGATGAGCAACTCAATGGGTCTTTTGAAATGGAAACATGACATTTCTTCTGAAGACTTAACTTTTAACCCTTCTCTATCTTCTTGTAACCAATTTTTAACAATTTTATCATAATTCCTTTCATAGATCTTGAATATTGTGTTGTTGAAATTATCCGGAAACTGAGTGGTTAAAAAAACTTCGGGAGGAGTAAGCTTATCAATTATTGAAAAAAAATTTGGTTTCCAAGAAGCTATAACATTTTTGTTGCAGTCCAATATAGTGTGGGTAGAAATATGCACATGTGCCATAGCCCATGCAATCATGTCATAGTAAGGAAATTTTTTGGCTCTAGCAAGACTCTGTAGTTTCGTGCATTTAATTTTTTCAAATTGATTGCTTTTCTCCATGGTCAAAGTTTCTAAATTTAGCAAGCTTCTATTCTTAAAGAAACTATAAATTTCTTTCCACTTCATCATACCTACCATATTTTTGAAGGTGGTGTCAGAAATGAGAGTTGTGGTGAGAATGTAATCTTCTAGTTCCATATTTTCTACTCCCTTTAGTCATTCCTTAATCTATTAGATAACCTGCTTTGACGTGGTAGATTTACCTTTCTTACCCATATTATGTCTTGAAAAAATAATTAAAAATAATTGAGCTTTCTGTAATGAATATTGAATTTACTAATGGAATTCTCTATCACAGTGCATATTTACCTGAAATTAGAATCCTTAGAGTGAATTTGAACTTCTTTCTTTATAATCACAGATACATTTCAAACAAGTAGTGTAAGTAGAGTGTGAATTCCACACTTGAAAATAGAAAGTGGAAAGGAGTCCAAACTTTCTAAATATTGTTTAAACCCTTGGGATGAGCAACAATAAATTCCCATTAAAGGTGTTAATTTTCATTAATGTGACCGGGCATCTCAAATTCTTTCATGTGAAGATCGAGGTCAGGTTCAATGTTCGAAGGTTAGGGATGGTTTTATTCAAACATATGAAATTTCAATTTGCAACCTAATTTAAAAAAAAAAAAAATCTAAAAGAAGATTATGGTTGTCACGAAAACAATTAAACAAAACATTTTATTTGTAGTCACGGTGGGATCCAATCGAGTAGTCCAAATTCTAAATGATATTACATATAACTTTGTGGAAGGGGTGACCCTCACCCCAACGTGTAGTCAAGGTAAGACAAACGTCGAGAGTTGGGAGTCGGAGGTGAGAAATCGAGGTAATATGGATGTCAAGAGTAAGACAGACATCATGAGTCAGGAGTTAAGGGTCGAGAGTTGGAAGGTTGGGTGCTAATAAAGTTGTTTTAACATGTTCGAGTATAAATCCCAACCCCTCTATAGTCGGAAGTCGGAAGGTTAGGAACAAGAGTTTTTTTTACAAAATACATAGGCCCGACCTCTCGCTTTCATATTTTATAAAAAAAAATAGACTTTTTATTTTATAATTTTTTTTATTTAAAAAGATATACTTACAAAAATAAGGGGTACTTTTTAAATAATATATTTTTTTATATATGGTCCTTTTTATTCTCTTTATTTTATACAAATAATAATGAAAAGAATGTTCTTGTTTTCATATCAACACCATTGTACAATGTCACATTGTAAGAAAGATTTTCTCAATATGAGAATCAACCATGCTCTTATGTCACATTATGAGAAATATTTTCCTGATATGAGAATCTAACATGCTCAACCATGGTCAGGCATGATCGAACGCTGCATTGTGAAAAAGATTGTCTGAATATGGAAATGAACCATCGTGAACCATTTTTATTTAAGGGTTTATAATTTTTATCTTAGGGTATATATACCTTGGTTTTATAATATGAATCACTTGGGTTTAATATTTTTCCCTTAGGTTTGAAATCCTTTGGTTTTTTAGTATTGATCCTTTGGGTTTATAATATGAATCCCTTGGGTTTATTAATGTAATGGATCATATTCGTAGGTCATATTATTATTCATAGAGTTTATAATATTAATCCTAGAGTTTAATATAAATCCCTTTGGTTTATAATTATGGACAACGATGGTTAACCTGATCCAAACTTTAAATAGGAACAAAAAAATACAAAAATAACCATAAATACTGAGATACAGAAGAAATAACACTTCATTTCATTAATATCAAAACAATGAAATATGCTTACAAATAGAATGGAAATAAACTAGCTCGGGCGACGGTAGATTATCTCTGAGAAGAGATGTGGCGACTATATTCCTAAGAACTATGTTGCAATGTGAATCAATGGCCTATTTATTATGAAACAAAAATATAAGAACCCTAAAAAACCAAAACCCTAACCCCAGTAAATGTAATACCAAGAGTTTGTGGGCCCCGTTGGGGTTATTTCGGCAACCAACTTCCCAGGGCCGTAACTTGGTCATATTATCTTCATTTGGCATGTACAATACTCTGTTGGAAAGGTCTCTTAGAGTACTATAAGATTTGTGGTAGGCTCAGACTAGATTTGGGCCTGAATTAGACCTTATAAAAGCATCATTTAGGGGTTAAAAAATAGTTTGGAAATTCAAGGCCTGAAAAAACTAATAAAAATAGTAAATACTGGAAGGAAATATATGAAACCGACTAGAGGTCTAGGTGGAATAGGTGAGTGGCCACCAATATCCACCTAGATTATTCCTCCCCCTTTAGGAAGAAATAGTCACCATTGCATGTGGAGCCTCCATGAGGTGAGGAAATTTCTATTGAACCTAGTCCCTAGTGAACCACTTGCCCTGGTGAAGGAGTTGGCCTACTTTGACAACTTCATATAGTTGTATCTTCTGTTGTTGATTGTTCTTAATATTAATGTGAATGAGCTGATTGATTGTGGATTATTCCATGTATTCTGGGTTGAGCTTTGTAGGTGTGAGTTGTTCTGCAATATAGGATGTGTCCAACAATGGTGGAAAGTATGGCCGAAGGCGGTCTGCATTGAACACTATGTGCACACCAAGGAATAGTAGGATGCTGAGATCGAAGGCATTGTCACCTACAATCTTTGTGATGGTGAATGGCCCATATTAAACTGGGTGAAGCTTGCGGTGGGGTCTAGCAAGGTGGTCCTTCTGCAAATGTAGCCAAACTTTGTTGCTCACCTAGAACTTGTGCGATAATCAATGTGATCATGGTGTTGCTAGTACTTAACATTGGTTGTATCCATTATATCATGGAACTAATGAAAAATGTGTTGAATTTGATCAATGAAGCCATTAACCGTGTTGGCTTTGGACTAGATGTGAGATGAATCTTCCTGAGTGGCTACAAATGGTATGGCCACATCAATGGGACATAATGGCTAAAATCTAAGCCCTACCTAAAAGGGGTTGTGGCTTGTTGAGTTCTGGAGAGATGTTGGTTATGATTTGGGCTGACCCAAGTTCAATCTATATTGCACACCATCAAAACCCTAAATCACTGGCCCTTTCGGCAACGACCTACAAGCACATCGCAATCTCACCCGAAGTGACTGTGGGAGGATGTAGAACTAGGCTTCTATTGCCTTTAGGGATGATGTGATGTCGTATTATTATGTTATTTTATGCTTAACATTCATAAATCACTCCACTACATTCATTTGATCACATAAATATCACATATAAGCCCATAGTCATCACTGTGTTGTAATAAAATACAACTGTAATAAACTACTATGCTACAACAAATAATAATAAAAATATATACATGAAGACACAAATTTTACCATGGTTCATCCCAATGTGGACTATGTCCAGAAGAAATGTTTCTTATAATAATAATTCTTGTACAACAAATAGTTATTGACCTCCGCACTAAGCTACAGGTCTTCTCCACACTCAGTTGCAGACTCAGGCCTCTGTGCACTCAGTTGCAGATCCTTTTGCTTGCCACAAACTATAGATCACAATAATTATACCATAAACATAGATATGAACCATAAAGATGACTCTTCTTCATATTAGTTTACCCTATATATACTATTACATCAAGGGTACATCGTTACAATTACATAAATCAAATACCATGGACTCCCTAAAACAAGAAACTATAATCATTGATCCTTTACATTATCACACAATTTTACAAAAAGGAGGGGCTTCAACCCACTTTGACACCCTTATATCACGTGGTATATTCCAGATACTTCATTGTGTGGTCCATTTGGTGCTATGCTTCTCTATTGTGCTGTCCAATTGTCACTCCGTTGCACTCTCCATTGTGCACTCCTCTCCTCAAAATGCAGAGTCTTTACCAAAATTTAGGCCAAGTTGGGTTGCACCCAATAGGACCCCAACACTCACATCTGACTCATCCCGAGTCACTTAGTTTATTTGCCTCTAATCCTTTCTACGATATTATTGTAAGTATTAGTAAAATGTTCTAGAGTCTCTGTAAATTGATTTTCTTCATTGCGCACCTCTTCTAGCAGTGCTTCTGTCACATGTTCTACAACCTTTTGCACCAAATTCATCTCCCTTTGTTGAAGATCCTAAAGCTTCTCATCTACTACCTATGATAGTTAGAGAGCCTCATCCTACCATGACTGAGTTCTCTCTACTAAAACCTATTCTTCCTTCTTCAGTTCCTTAATCTTCTTCTTGAGTGCCTTTCCCTCATTGATTTTGGTGAGCATTGACGAGATTGGTAAGGTCCTCAGAGTTTCCCGAATCTCTTCCAACCATTTCTACCTCTCCTAAATTTCTTCCTACAGTTTCTGTACATTTGTATCCTCCAAGAGCGAAGTGAAAATCTGTAAACTCTCATCTAAAATTTTTCCACATTTTTCCATTATTGTGGAGATGTCGACCATTGTAGCCTTTAGGTCAGTCTCCCTCTGATCTCTTACATCCTGTGGTGTGGTTGGCTGCAACTTCATTTGCAGTTCACTGATTTTCATTACATATTTGAATTGCACTATGGAATTTTTTTCCTTATAACCTTTCAGTGTAAGGCCAAGCTTCGTGACCTTATCCTCCACTGACTATTCTTCTTAGACATCAAGGTCCGAAATTTCTCTACATGTTGCTTCTATTGCTTCCTTGATATTTTGGTGCTACTATGCTACTGATCCCTTTCTTGGATCACCTGCTTGAGTTTCTGTCAAAGTGCAACTTTCTCTTTTTCTACTTGAATATTTCACTCCAAGGATTGCTTTTCGAGCAACCTCATCTCTTCTATAATTTCCAAGTGCAGCTTGTGTAACCTTTGAAATGACACTGCTCTAATTTTCATATTGACATGCTTCCATTCCTTATCCTACTGCTATAATTCATCATATTCAAACTGTAGGGCTCCTGTAGGAATCTGTGCTAACCTCGCTACAAGCATATGCTCTATCTTCCTTTCTACTCCAACCATTTCCTCTATATGCATTGGTTGTCTGACCATCTATACTATTATCTTTAGTTCAACAATCTTCTCTTTAACATTGGTGAGAAGTGCATCATAGTGATCCTCTAATTTTCTCCAATATTATGTTATTTCTTCCTGTATCCTATCCCCGATTTGATCTAAGTCCTCTTTTGTGAGGACTGTTGATGTGACACCCTTTGTCTTATTGGCCTTCTACTTCTTCTTACTCTTCAAGGCAGCTTCACTCTCTACCTTACTTTTTTCTATGACATTGGGGTCTGTCTCTGTATTTTATGATTCTATGTTCTACTCTTCTGGAGGATCCTGGTGACCTTCCTCATGTAGCTCCTCTTCTTCTAATTCTTACTCATCCTTGTATTTACATTTTCCACTTGCTGTGGCATCCTGCGTTGTATCCTCCTTTGTCACATTGTCTTCTAGTTTTGTTTCCAACATAGTCATCCATTCTGCATGCCACTATTGTGCCTATTCTAAGAGATCACCCTCTATAACCAAATATGACAGGAGGTGTCATTTATTTCTTGTATCCCTGCAAGACTATATATATACTCCATGAAAATTAGCCTTGAACTTCACAACAACACTATATTGTTCCTATAGGCCTGGCGATAGGCGAGGGTGTTGGTTCACTAACATATGAAAATCCATATGATACAATATGAAGAACATAATATTTTCCATTGCTCGCGATGGTTGGATGGTAAACCATAGTGGGGCATACCATGTGGCTTCATAGGCATTTAATGCTATCGGGGGGAACTTTCAATCCTCCAGCTCTCTCCGTGCTAACATTGTAATAATCAAAATTAACCACGCATAATGGAATGTGGTACCTTTCTCTTGGAATTCACGACAATCATCAGGAAATCCTTGCATAGGTATTCGGCCCAGTTTTACTGAATCCCATTGGCACACTGCACATCTAATGAAATCACTGAGGCATGGACTTCATTAGCCCGAAACTTTCTCATAATCTTCCCAGCCAATATGTGTGCTACGAAGCAAACCCCTTGGTCACTAAATGAATTGATGTCATACTTGAGCTACCATTTTGTGAATCCAAACTATTTCTTCATACTTTCAGCTATTTCGCAGTCGTGATCCTTTCTAATGAACTCTTATCTCGGGTTCCACCCTTGTTATGGTAGTCTTGTGATCCTTGTAGAGCCTCTAACTTACACCTCACCATCCATTATTACCTACTGTTTTTCATCACTTACCTCAGTCTTTTTCCTCCTTTTCAATGTAAAACCACCCAGATCATTACATTAGATGTCATTAAGCATGATCAAGTGAGCTTTGCTAATGTGTGACTGTTTTGTTTAGATTTTGACATATTTACAAGCATTCCGTAGCTCTCTGCCGATTCCGCAGCCATTTGCTGATTCCGTAGCCATCTGGTGATTCCGCAACATTTTTGTTAATCTCAAGGTTCCACGTGCCATTTTGCCAAATGAGCCACATGGGCACTTAGGAATCAAGGTGCTCGAGGTTCCTGTGCTATTGGTTCAGCCATCCACGTCATCTGCACCTTCGGTCAAAAGGGGGCAAGTTACGGTCAACAAAGGCAGCTTAACGGTGATGCGTAAGCTGTTGGGTCACGTCAGTTCAAATGGTGACTTGCCTGTGATTACGCAGGTTGTGGGAGACATAATCCAACTCTGGATTCAATGCCCATAACGACCAGCACCTTCAACTATCCACGCAGGATTATGACATGTTAATGAAACCTTTATTATGCATGACAGTCAGTTATTTTCTAGTTTTAGCTATACGCATTAGGCTATCTTTCAGATGCCTATAAAAACTTGCGTCTGCGTATGCTTATTTAACTTTACTATTGCTGTGTTTTTATGAACCTGTTACAATTTTAGTGCATTTCAAGACTCTGTTTTAATAGTGTTGTTCTAGCACTCTGGATTGTGATTTTCTGCATATGGAGTAATAGAAGCAGTGTTGTTTTGAAGCTTTCAATACCTTGAGTCTTCTTGGGTTATATGAATGGAGGGCCCCTGTTCATGTTAGCCTTGTATAGTATTTTATGTTCAGCATTTCCTTATTTTCATTCAGCGTTTCTTTTTCTTGATACATGTATAGTGTAATTCACCTTTATGTTATTTCATTTCCAGCCTTTATTTTGAGCTGATCAGCATTGTTCTTTTGCAGGTTTTTTACCCGGGATTGATTGTGTGTTATGTATTTGCTTTATATCTAGTGGTAGTTTCAGTTGACAGATTCAAAGTTGCTGCCTTTACTTTATTCTCTTAGCTGATTTTTAGCTTTATTTCTCAAATCTGCTTGCTAACACATGAATGGTCTCCTTATTATAAATTGTTTATCTTTTTGAGATCAGAATACTAATAACTTGCAGATGACTTTGGGTACTTTTTAGACTACTCTTTAACTACTTTCTAATCGTGCTTTACACAATACTATGTGCTAGAGGCAGAGAATTAGAAAGAGAAAAACATTATAACTAGTCTTCAAAGTAGATTTTTCTCATTTTTATCATTTCTTAGACTTATCTTTAGCTACTTCCTAATCGTGTCTTACACAGTACTATGTGTTAGAGGCAAGAGAGTTAGGAAGAGATAAACATTATCATTGGTCTTTTAAGTGATTTTCTTACCTTTTATTTGCAGCAGCATGAATGGTGTCTAATGCCATTAGAAAGTGGTTCTTTGCTTTCAGTTCATTTTAATTCATTTATTTCTTTCAAGTTTTCCTTTTCAGCAAGTAATTAGAAACCACTAATCACACACTTTCACTTATCTAGAATTCACCTTACACACACCATCACCCATCTGTTTATAAATACATCACTCCATCTTAGGAAGATAAATTAACCATAAACAACACCCCAAACGACAAAAAGCTTTAAGAGGTTGCTTAAGTACATATAGTACACCTTCACTTCATCAGCTTACGAGCCCCGGGTTGACAATTAATGACATCAATTTAGGAACACTAAATTGACTAAACAATCCTCCAAATCAACATTGGATCTATGGGGATTCTCTTCCCCATCCATAAGCATCCATCATGCACTAGCATGAGTAACTGTCACACACAACATGTGCTCCTCGGACTACTATCGAAGTGTGACACATTTAACATATTCATTAGTCTTTACCATGCCAATCCATTTGCCCAATGTTGTGGCTCTAGCATCGTCACACCACTCTCCAGGTATTTTACTTAATTTAGGTATCAGTCTAGTGCGAACTGTGGGTACTTCTTTCTATTGTTGAAGTCGTAGTTTGTGAACTTCAACGGCTATATTTTTCCAAGTAATTCCCTGGTAAATGGTACTTTCTCTGGCAGTAGGGGTGTGAAGGTGCCAAACTTTGCATCCTTGGAATATTTTACTGGTTTAGCATTCAGTTTTCTTATTGGAATGTATAGTGGTATAGACGACGCAAATGTTGTGCCATCTATTTCCATCTACTCCTCCTCCACTTCTTCGTTTTCTTTGACTTACTCGGGTTTCTGGTTGACATTCGATAGGTTTCTTATCTTGTTTCTTTTTTTGTTTCTTCCTTGGTTGGTTTTTTCCATGGAGATCTTTGTTGTTTTTGTGATCATGTTCTTGGGGTTGATTTTGTTGTAGGCGTACGAGTTTCCATGATTCCATATAAGCTCTTCTCACGAAAATTACGAACAATTTCTTCCAAAGAATGCTCAGATGACATACGACAATGAGAATTTCTGCAAATTCTTCACGTTATCAACTCTCAAACTCTCAATTCATAAAAGTTCCAAATCTGGGCAAGACATGGTCTTTTATAGCAATTTTGAATATCTAATTCCATCATTAGCTTATATTTTGTTTAGATTGTGCTATGATTCTATTCATTAATTGCATATCTATCCTTAGATCTTGTCAATATTTCCTCATAAATGCAACTTTCTGTGTGTTTTTAAAGTTAACTTTTCCCTTTTAATGGTCATATTTTTCCAGCGAACATCGACACATCCATATTGTTGCGAACATCCAATCTTGCGTCGAAGCTCCTATGTACTTTGAAATAATCTAGACTATAGCGAAGTAACTTCCTACGTCAAGGCTCTCTGCAATGTAGTTTATAGTCCAGTGCCCACTTTCAATTGTAGGTAGTAATAAGACTCTTCTCCTTTCTTTCTTATGGCAAGGTTGTAGGGAAAGGGTTGTCCCTGTACAACTTCAACCTACTTCCATTTACTCTTCCCTGAATCAATTCTCCATTTAACTTAGATAGTTGAACTACACCTCCATTAGTAATATGCTTAATAATGCAGGGTTCAAACCAATGTATCTTGAATTTTCCTAGAAAATTCATAAACTTATTGTCATAGAGCAGAATAAGGTCTTTCACCTTGAACTTCTTTTACTTAATATGTCTATCATGCCAGGCATTTTTTATTTCTTTCTGTACTTGCTGATTAAATCCTACTATAAATATGTCTTCTTCCAAATAAATCAACTGTGACATTATTTCCTCCATTATATCATGGTTTTCCATATCTGTAAAAGCTACAATCCTTAAGCTATGCACATTGTATTCCATGGGCATCACAACTTCTTTCTAATAAATTAATCTGAAGGGTGTATGACTTGTCATATTTTTACATGTGTTCCTAGAAGCCCATAAAATTGTTGGACTTCTGAGGTCCTAGTCATCTCTATTCACATTGCATACCTTAGTCAATGCATTCTCTAAAATCTTGTTAAATTCTTTGACTGTTCCATTGGCCTCAGGGTGACAAGGGGTACTCTTTTGATGATAAACTTGGAATTCCTCAATCAATGCTTTAATAGTTTTATTCAGAAAATGGGAACTTTGGATACTCATCAAAATCTTTGGACATCCAAATCTAGACAATATATACTCAAAAATAAACTTCACAATAGTCTCTATGTCATTATCCCTTACTAGTTGTTCTTTGACCCATCTAGTCAAATAATCCATTGTTGTAATTATGTACCTTGCACTAGTCCTCTTTTCAGGTGGGTTGATGGGTTCGACAAAATAAATATCCCAATTATCAAAGGCCTGTAATGTAACTTGTGGTACCAATGGAATCTCATCTATTTTTTAAGGTTTTCCTATTATTTGACACATATCACATGCTCTGCAATATTCCTTTTCATATTTGTGTCATGTAGGCCACCACAATATTTCTCTAAACATCTTCTACGTAGTAGCTTTTCTGGCATAATGTCCCCCAGCTGCACCGCCATCAACTTCTACTAGAATCATATGTCTTTCATGTTCAAAAAACATATCTGGACAGTATCTCATATGGTCCTATCTTATATAAATGCCCTACTATCAATGAGAAGTCAGCTACCTTTACCACTAATTCTTTCTTTTCCTATGTATTATATTCTAAAGGAGCCATTCATGTGTTCAAAAGCTAGATGATGTCTGCAAAATGGTCATCTGCAATTTTGATTGCAAATAACTTCACATCAGGGAGATTATCCTCTATACTAGTTGGTTTTTCCAATGTTTCCAACCTTGATAGATGGTCAAGTCCTGCATTCATTCTTCCTGGTTTAAATTTATCTCAAAGTTATATTCTTGAAATAATGGTTACCATCTACAAGTTGTTCCTCCTAAAACAATGTTATTAACCAAATACTTCAGGGAAGAATGATCTATGAACATTTTAAAGTGTGATCCCATCAAATAATGCCTATATTTCTGTAAAGCATACACCATAGCCAATCCTTCTCTTTTTGTAGTGGTGTAATTATTTTATGCTTTAGATAAATTCCTAATTGCAAAACCTATAGGATGATCAATTTCTCCTACACCAGTTTGTGCTAATACTACTCCTAAAGCTATATAAGAGGTATTCATATGGACATGGAATTCCTTATTCCAAACAAAGAACACTAATATAGGTGCGGCTTCCATTTTTTCTTTCAATATGTCGAGGATCTTCTGACATTCTTCATTCCATTGAAAGGTTACATCCTTCTTTAACAATTTATCCATATGTGCATCTATGCATATCCCTTGAAAAATTTCATGTAATACCCAACATGTACCAATGTAGTGCGAAGCTGTCTTACTATCCTAGGTGGAGGCAAATTCACAATGATAACAATCTTAGTAGGGTCCACTTTTAGTCCTTTCTTGCAAATGATATGTCCCAACAATATGTCGAAAGGTACACAAAATATGCACTTCTTTAGGTTTAGGGAGATATTATATTGTCTACATGTGTCGAGCATAAGTCTTAAACTTATAACATGCTTGCTCAGCAACCCAAATACTGTCCAATCATCAAAATATACCTCTAAAAATTTGTGGATATATTCCTTAAAATATGCAATGGCCACTCTAGAAAATATAGCAGGGGCATTGTTTAATCCAAAAGACATTATTGTGTATTGATATAAACCCCATTTTGTAGTAAATGTGGTCTTATGTTGATCTTCAGGTGCAATCCTAATTTGATGATAACCTAAAAATCCATCTATAAGTGAGTAAACTTCTTGACCTCCTACATTGTCTAGCACTTCATCTATGAAAGGGGTATGGAAATGATCATGTAAACATGCATCATTTAACTTCCTTCGATCAACACAAATCCTAGTATCTCCTTAAGTCTTCTTTTCTTGCACCACCATAGGACTCACCCATTTTGATTCTTCTATTGGTTCAATAATTCCTACTGCTATCATCTTATCAGGTTCTATCTTTACTTTCTACTTATATTTTTGATTGAGCCTATAAGGTCTTTTTTATAATGGCTTCACAGCAGGCTTCAGATCAATCTTCATGACTCCTAGATATCCTATTATACCCTTCATCTCTGAAAAATTGGTGGAAAATGGTTCTTGATATTTTTGAAATAACTCTGTAACTTTACTGACTGTCTCTTCATCTCAATAGTCTCATATTGTTGCAAACTTAGTATCCTTCTTTGATCCTATTTTCACCTTCTTTATCTTCAATGGCTTCATTATATCTAGTATTTATGGCTTAGGTCCAATTACTTGTTGGTATCTTTCTGATTTTGCTATGTTGATGTTGTGAGGATCTTCTTCCTCTTCTACAATAAGGTTATAGAATTCCAATGCATTTTCTATCTACGCAACCCAATCAAGTTGCTACAGTGTTAAAGGGGTTGCATTCTCAAAGATCTCTTCTTAATTGTGTGAAGGACCAAAAATATGTATGTGAAATCATCCTCAAAACTGAATGTTAATATGAATCCATCAACCATGTACATCCAGTTTATTGTACCATGTCAAAGCTCTGTTTCTAAGTACCAGTTCTTAGGGATTGTCTCTAACGTATGAATGAATCCATGTACCCATTATTGTTGTGGAATATCCTTCCATGTTGTAGTGCATAGTTGGATATGCTTCCTAGGATTAGTTTTACCATCATATTTTATCTCTATCTCTATATCTATCTGTCCAAACCTTATCCACATCAATCTTCAAAATTCTTGCAAGCCTTCTAGATTCTTCTTGTGTGCACCCCACCATCTAGTAGGGGTAGCATTCAGGGCTATATCCAAAGCTAACAACCATTTATTCTCTGGAACATGTTCTTCATAATCATCAAGAAAAGTATTTATATCATCCAAGCCATCATAATAACGTATGTTACATACCTACGATGCCATACAACAGACTGATTTGGTAATTCTAACACAATGCCTTGTGGATACTTCATGCAGTCTATTCTTCCTGTTTTCTAACTCTTCTTCTGAATCTATGGTACAAGAACTATCATGCTCCCAAGTCAACCTGCCTTTTACAGTAGGGTTAACCTAATCACTTTCCTTTGTTGTCATTTGATATATATTATCTATATCAGGTGTGCAATATTCTTCTCTAACTGGTTTTGTATATCTTACTCCTTTTGATGGGTCTAAGGGAACAATCACTCTCATATTATTCCCTTCAAATATCATATGTCTTTTCTTCATATTAATTATATCCATTTTGTCAAATTCCCAATCAAGTCCAATAAATGCAGGATAGGCGTTACTATCATCAACGATCTCTATTACTTCAAAATCAATAGTAGTGTGAACACCTTCAATCTCCACCACTACACTTGGTAGTCTTCCTAAGGGGGGGACTGTTTGTTGATTTTCTCTCCTTAATTGAATAGGTGACCATTGTAGCTTTGGCTTACCCATTACTTCCCATGTCTTATTTGTTAAGACATTAGCATCAAATCCTAGATCCGGGATAACCAATGTCATAAACTCCTATCTGTGCACTAAGCCTCATCTATATTCTAGCTCTTTTTTGTCAATGTAAATTATTGACTACGTGCATCTCACTTCACAGTGCTACTTTGGATGCATAGGAATCTATAAGCCCCTGAAGCACTTCTACAACCTTTTGATCTCTTAATAATTTCATACAAGTTTGCAGAAAATTCTTTAAAATACCTGCTTGATTTTTTGAATGTTGGTCTTCTGTCAAAGCTTGATCTTGTTTCGAAGCTCGGTTCTGCATCAAATCTTGATTTTGTGTTGAAGTTGATGACACATCACAAATAGTTCTCTACTTTGGTTGTGCATTGGAGGTCGAAACTCCAACATCCGTAAAGCTTCATTTTTCTTCCATAAATACTTATTTTTCCTTCTGAATATAAAAAACGGGAGCTTTCTCAATAGTTTTTCTAACCCATGTACTTTCATATTCTCTCTTCTCATCTTCTTTATCAGTTTCGGTCATAGCTCCACTTCTAGTGGCAATACTAATTCTAGATTCATTGACCCTCCTTTTAGCAGTCATCATTTGAATATTCTATGTCGAATAATGCTTTCTTTTTTCTTCCATTCCTGCAATAAGTACGTGGCATTCTTCAATACATGGTCAAAGGGTTTATAGTACTTACATGTTGTTGTAGGGTTCTGATAATCTCTCAAAAAATGAATTGCCTAGCCACAATTATAGCAATTGATATGTCCATGTCCTCGACCAGCTCCAGCACCTCGACCTATTCCTTAGTAGCCTCCTTGACCACTGCGATGTCCACTGCCTTCATGTCCATGTTATTATTCTTGCATTCTATAAGTGTCAGCACTACGCTCCATCATTAGTTCATAAGATCGATAATTATTCTCACCATGTCCTACTGATTTACAAAATTTGCAATATAGGTTCCTTGGAGTCAACACATATTATTATAACAAGTAACAATCTTCTGAACAATGTTGACCTCTGGTCTTGTATATATTGCACCACAGGTTGGATCTTGCATTTAAGGGATTCGATGACCCACTAGCCATGTAATGCCTAAATATAGGACATTATTCTTTAGAATGACCCTTTTATCTGCACTTTATACAGCATACTTCTTCTCTGACTTCTTTTATTTTATTGATATCCTGTATCTACAAGGTTAGGTTTGCCAGCTGACTCTAAATCTCTTGCATATTGCATTAGTATCTCTTATAGGAGAAGCTTCCAAATTCATCACAATCTATAGAGCTTCAACTTGACTTGTTATCTTTTGTTGCATCAATGGTAATTTGATATCTGGTAACAATGTAGCTATAAACCATTCTTGATTTTTTTGTGGAGTTACTTCAAAGCTCACTTGATCCAACAATTCCTTAAATCTCTGATCAAATTACCAAACAGACTCTATAGGTTTCTATTTAATTTCTTTTAACTCAGTCATGCACTCTGACACAGACTTCGACTTCTTATATTCTCTTATCAGCATTGCTTTAATATATGAAAATGTCCTAATTTGATTATTTGAATACTTCATATACCACGTCAATTGTCTATCTCAGAGCATCATAATGAGCTGAGCTTTCTTTATATTTTCATTGTTGATCTACTTCGCGGTCCATACAACTTAACATAAAAACCAAAAATTCTTTGGATCTTCTGATCTAGTTCCTTTGAAAACAGACAGCTTAATATCATTAACGATAATTCTTCTTGGAGGGGAAGGGGGAAGGGGAGGGGGAGAGTCAAAAAATACGTTGGCTCTTGCTGGATTCTAGATTTTGCAAACTCTCAGGCTTGGAAGGTGAATATAGTGAAGCCAGCCAGGTTTTATCAGGGTGGATATTTTCCCTTTCACTTTCATATTCACTCAATAGAGGACTATATTCAATTTCTACAAAGGTCTTTAGGTCTTGTCCACAAGATCCTTTTCTGGTATCTTCTCTATATATTTTTCCACTTCGTGTTAGTATGCTCTCTAGCCCATATTTATTCTCTCTTTTTCTGAACATAAGTAAACTAACAATCTAGTTACATCTGTAAAACTCCATTTTCACATAAAAGTATACTAATCCAAAGTTTCAAAGAATTTAAATACTTACTTCATGGTCCTTTGAAGAATCATCATTATTCTTTGTTGTAGGACAAAACCTAGTCTACTTCAAACTTAGTAATGAACCCTCCCAAGATGTTATTAATCCAGACATTGACAACCCTTCAAATCTTGTTGTTAGTTCTCTTGAGTCATTGTATCAATTCAGGATTCCATGTCGTAGGTTGTCCACCTTTAAAACAAGTTTTTATTTTAGTCAGCCTTGATATCCACTCACATAGTTCAATAGGGAATGATGCGAAGAAAATTTTGTATTCATCTATGAAAATATATCTCTGTAACCAAGATTCAGACTTTTGACGAGTGGTTTTGTTTTCTTGATCTGCAAATTCTCACTCCTTCAATTCTAGCCAAACTTGAATATCCTTTTTCGACGAATTCCACATAAACATATTTGTCAAATAGATCCTGGTGTCAGCAATGAAACAATTTATTTCTTACAATGTGGGTTGCACCAAGTTCGATCTATATTGTGCACCAAAAAAACCCTAAATCATTGGCCCTTTCGGTAGTGACATGCAAGCAGATCATAATCTCACCCAAAGTGACAATGAAAGGATGCAAAACCAAGTTTCTGCAACCTTGAGGGATGGTGCAATGCGGTATTATTATGTTATTTTCTGCTTAACATTCATAATCACATTTCCACATTCATTTTAAGACATAAACATCACATATAAACCCATAATCATCACTGCACTAGAATAAAATGCAATTGTAATAAAATACTATGCTACAACAGATAATAAGCAAATATAGATGAAGACACCAATTTTACCATGGTTCATCTCAATGTGGGACTATATCCACAAGAACTATTTCTTATAATAATAATTCTTGTGCAACAAATAGTTCTTGACCTCCGCACTACATTGTAGGTCGTATGCACACTCAACTATAGACTCAAGCCTCTACGCACTCAACTGCAGAGCCTTTCCTTCACCATAAACTACAAATCACAATAATTCAACCATAAACATAGATCTGGATAATAAATATGATTCTTCTTCTTATTATTTTACCTTATATATACTATTATATCAAGGGCACATCGTTACAATACCATGGTCCAAATACCATGGACTCCATAAAACAAGAAGCTATAACAATTCATGCTTCACATTATAACATTCTTTTATAAAAAGATTGGCTTCGACCCGCTTTGATGCCTTTATACCGTGTAGTATATTCCAATTTCTTCACTGTGTGGTCCATTTGGTGCTCTATTGTGCGGTCCACTTCACGCTCTGCTCCACTCTCCACTGCGCACCCCCCTCCTCAAAATGCGAAGTCTTTACCACAATTTAGGCCAAGTTGGGTTGTGCCAAACAAGAGCATTGTTATAGCTATGTTGGACATAGGTGATACTTTCATCCTATGTCAGTGGATTCTTCAAGTTTTACATGCGCAAAATGTGTACAATCATCCTGTTGAAAAACTCTATTTGTCCATCATTTTGGGGATGGAAAGCCATGGACTTAGTAAGTTTTGTGTCCTGTATCAACCAAATACTTACCCAAAATTCACTCAGGAATCCTCTGTCTCGATCTAATACAATGGACTGTGGGATCCCAAAGTGTACCCACACTCACTTAAAGAATATCTGTTGTGATGCCCTTCTTGTAGGCCGCAATGATGACCATTTGAGAGATCCTATCAATGACCATGAAAATGCAGTTGTTGTTATGTGTAGTAGAAGGAAGGCTCAACATGTAATCCATGGAGATAGATTCCCAAGGTTGACTAGGAGTAGGTAGAGGAGTATATAAGCCTTTTTTCTTGATTATTGGTTTGGCAATGATGCAAATAGTGTAGGATCTAATGTACGTCCCAACATCCTTATGAAGTTTCGGCCAATAAAAATACTTCTCCAATACTGCCACTATTTTCTCTACTCTAAAATGTCCAACAACCCAAATGTAGTGTGCCTCCTAAATCATCTTGACACACTCGCTTGAAGGAACACAAATGTGTCCTAGGTGGCATAATAGTGCATCTCGAAGATGAAAATTTGGAACTTGCTTCCCCTCAAGGAGTGTTTGGTATGTGATGTCAAATTATGGATCACTCTAGTAAATATGCGGCCACCTCGAAGTCTAGTACCCACAGGAGTTGAGCATAGCGTTGAGAAATGAAAACAAGAAATTCCAGTTTAATATTTCCTTGAATTAAACTGTGAATTACAATAGAATTCTTTTCTCATAGTAGTTTGAAAATAATTAATTAAGTTTCATTAACTTAATTAATTTAGGAAATTCGAATTGTAAGTATTTTTGAAGACATGTATATGCTCTCCCTAAATTATAAGAGTTAAGGTTTAGTTATGAATTAGTTGTAATTGGTTAACTCATTTTATTGATTTAATTCCAGTTAAATTAGTTCCAATCAATTTTAGGAACTAATAGTGAGTAAACAGCCAGTTGGGAAACTAGTGACCTAATTAGTACTACTCTAGTTAACTGAAGATTCCACCATCAGAAACTCATGCATGTTGATTATGAGAAAGACCCAATTGAGACTAGAGTGTAGGGACATTGTACTAATTGTTTTAGATTTTTCTGAGTTGTACTGATAGTTCATGCAATCAAGAACTGATCCTTGAGGGATTGTGCCATTTTTAGAGGTTTTATTTCCCTTTAAATACAAGCTATCCTTGATAGGAATTACACATTGGAATAGAGAATTAGAGAGCTTGTGAAGAGGCTAAGATTTGGACTTGAGCTTGCTTATGAGTTGGAGATTGAATTTTCTGAGTGTTGGGATTGTTCTTCAGAGAATAAGCATTGTAATTTCATCTTGATTTTCCGGATTAATACAAAACAGATAGTGGGGTTTTGAGTTGTGGCTTTCCCAAAATATTTATTGTGTTATGTGCCTTTGATTCTCTTCCTCTATTGATTATTATTTGCTCAATTATTATGGGCTTCCACTATAAAGAGTAGAAGTAGATTATTTTCTCTTGTTTTAGTAGATTACATGAGCTTGCGAATCTACAGGTTTTTCTACATGGAATCAGCACAAGATTTTTTTCTGGGCCAAGATCTTGTAGAGAAGTTCTGAGAATTGTTGTGCTAAATTTTTAGAACCAAATTGAAAATTTGGATTCCTTGGGAAAGGATACCCAAATTCAAAAAATAAACCAGCTGAATCAGAGTTCGGATGAGGGATATATTCTTTATTCAAAATCAGCTCTCTAGAAGAGATTTCGAAGTTTTGAGTTTCTGGGTTACAGGGGAAAGTCGAATTTGCATACATACTTCAGGATCTACAAATGGCATTCCATGGGTTAAGGCTTGAGTATGCCTTGGAAGGAAGCTTGAATTTAATTGCCTGGAGGGATAGGATGGAGGTTGTGCTAGAAGATAATGGCTTGAAGGAATTCATTGATCAAGAAGTCCCCAAGCCAGCAGCTACAGATGCACAGAACTTAGCCGAATGGAAGAAGTGTGTGGCAAAGGCAAGGTGGATAATCCTTGAGGGATTTTGGGACCACACTGTCTCGAGTCTCCATGGCAAGGACAATTCATATGATATGTGGAAAACATTGATGGAATTGTATCAGAATAACAATCACCAAAGGAAGTTGGCACCGAAGGATAAACTTCATAAAATTAAGATGGAGAAATCTAAGATGATTCCAAAGTACTTGAACAAGTTTACTCAATGTCGGGATGAACCTAGAGGTGATGGAATCATAGTTTTCGAGGAGGATATGGTGAACCTTGCTCTTCTTGGAATCCCAAAGAGATGGCATAGTTATCAAGACTCTATCAATGGTCGGGAGAAGCTGTCAGATTGGGAAAGACTATGGTTGATTTTATGTAGGATGAGATCATGAGGAATACCAAGGATGGCTCTTCATCAAAGACTGATAATGAAGAGAACTGTGCCTTAGCGATTAAGGAAAGGAAGGGGAAAGATAAAATTTCTCATTCCATATTAGTGTCTTATCATGGAGGTAAGAAGAAGGACATGAGGAAAGTTAAATACTTTCATTGTCACAAGATGGGTCACTTTGCTACAAATTGTCCATTGAAGAAGTCCAAGGATAAGACCTCAGGAGGAGCAGTGGGTGAGGCTTTGCCCTCCCAATTCGAATTGGACTTTTCTCTCATCGCATCATGGTGTCTTCAATGATGGGAAGTGTCTAGAACTTAGATAATGGAGCTTCTTTCCACATGACTGGCGACAAAGAGTTATTCAGTGAATTGGGAAGAAAGATCTCAAGATGCATATCAAGATGGGTGATGATGGTAAGTATAGTGTTACTGGTGTAGGCACTATTACTTTTCAAAGGGAGCATGCAGCTCCACTCACCTTGAAGAATGTTATGCATGTACCTGGATTGATGGCAAACTTGGTATCCATTGTAATGCTTGAGGATGGAGGCTATTATGTGATATTTTTTAGTTCATAATCTCTATAATATAGAGGTAGAGCATTTTTCTTCTTTCAGTTCAAAAGCAGAAAAGAGATTCAATGGAGACATCGGCAAGTTGTGGCATAGGTGATTGGACCACTTGCATCATGGAGCCTTGAAGATATTGCATAAAATATCTACTGGACTTTCGAAAGGTACGCTTGAGAAAGTTGATACATGCAAGGGTTCTACATTGGGAAAATACACCAAGTCTTCCTTTGGAGATAGAGACAGTCGAGCAGAATCTATTCTGGAGAGAGTGCATTAAGATGTGTGGACCTTTCTTGATAGTATCCATTGCCAAACACAGGTATTGTGTTATATTTGTAGATGACTATTCTCATAAATGCTAGATATTTTTCATGCAAAGAAAGTATCAGGCATTCACAAAGTTTTGTGAATTCAAAGCATTCGTCAAGAAAGACTTAGAAAAGAAGGTGAAAGCTCTATAGAGTGATAACGATGGAGAATATGTCCCCAATGAGTTTAAGAACTTTTGTGCAGCAAAAGGGATTAAACGAGATTTGATGGCACCTCATAACCCTCAACAGAATGGGGTTGCCTAGAGGAAGAATAGGAGCATAGTAAGGGTAGCAAGGGGGATGTTTCATGATCAGGGCCTACCACTACACTTGTGTGTTGAGGCATGCAACATAATGGTTTATGTTTAGAACGATAGCCCATATCAGGTACTTGAGAGTAAAATACCAAAGGAAGCTTATTTCGGTAAGAGGCCAAATATTGGTCACCTCAATATTTTTGGGTCAGCGGTTTATTTCCATGTGACCAAAGATGCACAGAAGAATCTTGAGCCAACATCAAAGTTGGGGATCTTTGTGGTGTACATTGATACTCCCCACAACTATCAGGTGTATATGCAAAACAGTCGGATGACAGTGGTTCATAAGGATGTAAAGTTTGATGAGGAGAAGGCCATGCGAGTGTCCATTGAGAGTGAGCTTGAGCTAGATGCAGAGGAGGAAATTTTAGCTCCTAAGGTTGAGGAGCCTTAGATTGATGTGGAGCAACCACATGCAGAGGTTCGGTGAGTGGAGGCATCCAGTTAGGCAGAGTCTTCCAAAGAAGGAAGAAAGTGCACTAGAGAGGTTAACAGATTGTTGGATGATACACGGGAGAATGTGGGAGGACCCTCTTCCCAACTAAGACAAACGAGGTCACTAGAGAGGTACACTGGATGCATGGCACTTATGCGTGCATGTGTTGTGACAAAGCCATCTTCCTTTCAGGAAGCAGTGCAACAAGAAGTTTGGGTTGATATGATGGTGGAGTATGACTCCATCATTTGAAACAGTGTTTGGGATGTGGTCTCGATACCAGAGAACAAGTCAATTATGAGCACTTGTTGGCTTTACAAGGTAAAACAAGATGAAGATGGTAGTGTGGAGAAGCATAAGGCCATATTTGTGGCCCATGGCATTTCACAGGTAGAGGGGATTGACTATGATGAGACCTTTACTCCTGTTGTAAGGTACTCATCTATCAGATCTATTTGTGCACTATCATCATAAATGGGTTGGAGTATCCATCACGTGGATGTGAAGACTGCCTTCCTCAATGACACGATTGAGTAAGAGGCATACGTATAGCAACCCAAAGGTTTTGAAACCTTAGACCATGGATCGCATGTGTGCCAACTCAAGAGAGCATTGTATGGGCTGAAGAAACCACCTTGCCATTGGTAGACCAAGATAGATAGCTACTTCACTGGGTTGGGCTTCATGAAGAGTGAAGAAGATGCGAACCTGTATCACATAGTGGTGGAAGGTAAGATTTTGATCATTGTACTTCATGTAGATGATCTCATATTGACCGGTGATGAGAATCTCATCAAACCTTGCAAGGAGGACCTTGCAAGAGAGTTTGAGATGAAGTACATGGGGTTCATGCATTACTTTTTTGGCATAGAGGTATGGCAGGGAGATGGGGAGTTGTTTGTTTCTCAAGGAAAGTATGCCAATGATATACTCAGAAGATTATGCATGGAGAGTAGTAAACCCATGGAGACTCCTCTAGTTGGTAACTAGAGGAAGCAGGATGTTACTTTAGGAGAAGTAGTGGAAGCTACTGTTTACAGTAAGCTTGTGGGTTCACTCATGTATTTTGTGAATACACGAAAAGATATGTGTTATGTAGTTAACCAAATTAGTCAAGTGATAGTTAGGCCTACCAAACTGTATTGGAAGCCGGCAAAGCATGTATTGAGATACCTCAGAGGAACTACTCAGTTTGGGTTGTGGTATAGATGGATAGAGGGAGTGAAGCTTCAATCTTCATTGATGTAGTTTGGATGGGGATTCCATTTGACAAGAAGAGAACATCAAGAGGGATCTTTAATATTGGACCAATTGCAGTTCCTTGGTACAACAAGAAACAAATATCAGTTGCACTCAGTTTGGTAGAGGCAGAGTACATGGCTGCAAGTCAAGCAGTATGTGAAGCAATCTGGATGAGGAAGATCTTTGTTGGTTTGTTTGGTCAGAAGCTGGATCCGAGGGTGATTTATTATGATAATCAAAGTTCTATCAAACTCTCTGAAAATCCAGTTTTTCATGATTAATCTAAGCATATAGATATATGGTATCATCATCTCAAAGATTGTGTATTGAGGAAGATCATGTTGTTAGATTACATTCCCATGGAGAAGCACGATGTTGACATCTTGACAAAGGTATTTCCAAGATGTAAATTTTAGTTTCATAGAGATAGGATCAGGGTAGTGGATAATCCCTTTCTTGTTGAGAGGGAGTGTTGAGAAATGGCAACAAGAAATTCCAGTTTAATTTTTCCTTGAATTAAAGTGTGAATTAAAATATAATTCTTTTCTCATAGCAATTTGAAAATAATTAATTAAGTTTAATTAATTTAGGAAAATTGAATTGGAAGTCTTTTAGAAGAAATGTATATGTTCTCCCTAACATATGGGAGTTAAGGATGAGTTATGAATGAGTTGTAATTAGTTAACTCAGTTTACTAAGTTAAGTCTAGTTAAATTAGTTTCGATCAGTTTTAGGAACTAATAATGAGTAAACAATCAGTTGGGACACTAGTGACCTAATTAGTGCTACTCTAGTTAACTGAAGATTCCACCATCAGAAACTCATGCATGTCAATTCTGAGAAAGACCCGGTTAAGACTAGAGTGTACTAATTGTTTTAGATTTTTTTGAGTTGTAATGATAGTAAATGCAATCAGGAACTGATCCTTGAGGGATTGCGCTAGTTTTAGAGGATTTATTTCCCTTTAAATACAAGCTATCCTTCATAATAATTACACATTGAAATAGAGACTTGGAGAGTTTGTGAAGAGGCTAAGATTTGGCCATGAGCTTGCTTATGAGTTGGAGATTGAATTTGCTAAGTGTTAGGATTGTTCTTGAGAAGATAAGCATTGTAATTTCATCTTGATTTTCTGGATTAATACAAAATAGGTAGTGGGGTTTTGAGTTGTGGGTTCCCTAGATATTTATTGTGTTATGTGCCTTTGATTCTCTTCCTCTATTAATTATTTTTTTCTCGATGTTTATGGGCTTTTGTTGTAAAGAGTAGAAGTATATTTTTGTCTCTTGTTTTAGTATATTACATGAGCTTGTGAATCTGTAGGTTTTTCTACATGGTATCGGAGCAAGATTGTTTTTTGGGCCGAGAGTTTGCAGAGACATTATGAGAATTTATGTGCAAATTTTTGAGAAACAAATTGAATATTTGGATTCCTTGTGAAAGGATACCCAAATTGAAAAAACAAATTAGACAAATCAGAGTTCGAATGAGGGAGATATCGTTGATTCAAAATCAGCTCTCTAGAGGAGATTTCAAAGTTTTGAGTTTCCTGGTTATAGGTAAAAGTTGAATTTGCATACATACTTCAAGATTGGCAAATGGCGTTCCATGGGTTGAGGCTTGAGTATGCCGTGGAAGGAATCTTGAATTTTATATCTTGGAGGGACATGATGGAGGTTGTGCTAGAAGATAATGGCTTGAAGGAATTCATTGATCAAGAAGTCTACAAGCTAGTAGCTATCGATGCACAGAACTTGGCTGAATGGAAGAAGTGTGTGGCGAAGGCAAGGAAGACAATCCCTGAGGGATTTCGAGACCACATTGTCTCGAGTCTCCATCATAAGGAAACTCAATATGCTATGTGGAAAACATTGACAGACTTGTATCAGAATAACAATTATTAAAGGAAGTTGGCACTGAAGGATAAACTTCACAAAATCAAGATGGAGAAAGGCAACACAATTCCAAAGCACTTGACCAAGTTCACTCAATGTTGGGATGAATTTGGAAGTGTCAGAATCATAGTTTCTGAGGAGGATATGGTGAGCCTTTCTCTTCTTGGACTCCCAAAGAGTTGGCATAGTTATCAGGACTCTGTCAATGGGTTGGAGAAGCTACCATATTGGGAATGACTATTGTTATCACCAAAATATTGATCATCTAGCATAATTTACTAGATAGATTGAAGTGCACTATGTAAAGCCAATTTTACCATAGTAAAATTGCTTTCACTATGAGAAATCACCTAATAAACCTCCTTTATTAAGTAATTTATAGTTAAACCCATGAAGAGTAATTAAATAAATCACTATTTATTTTATTTTCTTATAGGAATGATTAAATTAAATCATTGTTTTATTATTATTCCTTGTTAAATTTGACCCAATCATGAAAAATAAATAGAGAAATCATTATTTTTCTTATTTTCCTCTAAGAATAATTAATTAATCACTAATTAATTATTATTCTTTGTTAAATTTGACTAAGTTCCTTAGGAATAATTAAATAAATCATTATTTGTTTATTATTCCTTAACTAATTCATTGAGATAATAAATAAATCATTTATTTATTTATTATTTCTAGATAAAAGCTTAAATACTTTTTCCCTCCTAAATAAATGTAATAAAATATTCTAGGTGGTTATTCCAAGAATGGGATCAATACTATTTTATTATTGCTCATTATTCGAGGATAACTCAATATTTTGTTATAAATAGGAGAGTTTTTCATTCATTATTCACTTTTGGTTATTGTCATTGTTGCACTCACTGTTGTAACTTTGATTATTTTCATTGTTGCATACCATATTTTTGTTGGGTTTATGCATTACAGAGGAGAGAGACTCTATAGAAGTTGAAAGCATTTGAGGATTGCCAAGAACCCATCCCATAGAGGGGGCACGGGTAACATATATTTTTTCCCTTCATAGGTGTTATAATAAAGTCATTCTTTACAAATTTGGTTTCCATTGGATGTTTTGGGGTTATTACTCTTGATTTCACTATTTAACTATGATTGCAACATAGATCAGAATTTTGGTAGGTTTTGTTTCTATCGATAGTTGTAGATCTACAATGTTTAGTAGGAATTTCTATTGTTGATATCATTTGTCATTCATGATCTTAAGTGGTTTCTTTTCATACATCATTGAGAATAAAACACTACAACAAATTGGCGACTCCCCTGGGTTTTATACTTCAAATCTAGAAACCTAGGTGACCTTTGGTTTTCAGCTTATGGTTTCCTCTTTTTTTTTCTTCTATTAATGTTTCCTAGTGTTTTAACCCTAGATCTGATAAATGTTTTACTTTTGTAAGCTTTCTAGTCGTTTTTGCAGGTCACAAGAACTAGCTGCGGAAAAGGTGGCACTTTTTTCTTAAATTTGCAGACCAAAGTCTCAAAGAAAAAATCACATTTTTTAGCCCAAAAGGTGTGATCTAGACTCCAAAATGCATCTTTCTGCCCAAAAAGTGTGATTTCATCAAAAAACAAGTCAGAACCTACGATTTCTGGGTTTTAGGGTTTTTCTCAGATCTCCTTCTAGGTTTTGCTGAGATCTGTCTGTTGAGTGTCTGACCTCTATCTCATGTTGCTCAAGCCTTGATCCATTTTATTTTACTCTTTGAAGTCAAATTTAGCCTGCCTTAGGGCTTCTAGTACACTTCTGCCTTTCTAGGAGGAGTTTAGTTGAGTGAGAAGTCTGAGTTTCTGCAACACACTCAGCCACATTTCCTAGATCTGTAACCTTTTGTTTTAGATCTGATAAGATAGGTTGATACCATCCATAGTTTCACATTCAAAATTGTTTGGTCATTCCCTTAGGGTCCCATTGGTTTCCCTAGGTGTTTCACCCACTTCCTTATCTTTTTGCAGCGATTTTCCCCTATGGTTTTTTGTTGTTGTTGCACCACTTTCTAGCAACTTAGAGTATCTTGATCCCAGTCACATTGACATTTAGATCTCTTGACCATTTCAGTGTATTCTCCATCGGTTTAGCCACCAAGTAGTACAATGTTTGCAAACCCAGTTTGGGTTGGGTTTAGTTAATTGTTTTGTTGTTTATGTTTTGTTATTTATTTCAATTTATTTATAACAAGTTTTTTTCTTTTTTTTTACAAACATTAACTGGGCTTAATCAATTCATACACTTGCACATAGAAGAACACCTTTAGCAAAGGGCGCTTGGTTTACACTGCTAAGCCAAGACTTAGCATAAAAAATTTATCTCAACGTATCAAAGACATAAGATATATTGTTGATCTCCCTTCACCCTTTCCATGTTTTGTGTGTCCTTCCATCATTGCACCACCGAGGTGTCAGTTGCAGAGACTATTAGGCCTTCACCCCCAGTTTCCGCTTGGGCGTATTACTCCTCCTCATCAGTTTTGAGTTTGTAGGCCTTCAAGTCCCCATTCTGGCTCTTCTCCTAGTCCTTTTGATTCTTCTTTTGATTCTGAACCTCCTTCACCGCACATCATCACCATGTTTGGACCCACAACATGTGCAGGACCCAAATATGGTGGTGCCTTTGGTGTTATACAGCCCCCATGCTCCCCTTTATGGATGGATTAAGTCTACAGGATCTAAACCAGTTGATAAATGACCCCATACACCATCATGTTGGTTGGCCCTCTATGCTGACTAAGCTTCCTTCGGACATCTCAAAGTTTGAAGGTATTACTGGAGAGGATCCTACCAACCATGTTCGATCCTTCCACAAGTGCTGTTTGTCCAATTCCATAACCGATACTCCATTCGTCTTTGGATTTTTCAATGCACACTAACTAGAGACACTGCAAAATGGTATGTAGACCAGCCATCCACCTCTCGTTCCATTTTTGCAACACTTTCTAAAGCGTTCTTGTCCTATTTCGAGTTACCTCTCCTATATGACACTGGTACTGAGATTTTGATCACATTTTGTCAATCCTCTGCTACTCGCCTTTTTGACCATGTTCAAGAGTGGCACCAAAGGAGGATAACATGTCATGCCACACCTTTCAAAGACCATTTTTATCTAGATTGGTTTCTCAAGAGCCTTTTATCCCCCATCGGGAAATATTTCGTGTGCCATTTTCCTCAAACCAAGGAAGAATCTCTCCAAACTGCTTTGAGATATGATCTGATTTATGCTCAATCAGGTTATGTCTATACCATTATTCCAGGACTCCCTTGTCCTAGCAGTGTTAATGCACTGCGGGCATCTCATGCTTCCAACAGTACCGTTGAATCCATTTCACACTTTTCGCCATATTCTCAGCAGATTTGTGGCTACCCACAGGGGGGCACCAGTTCCCCAACATTTATCCCCTCCTATCAACAAGTTCCTAGGGCCCCAACCCAACTACCAAATTGTTTCTCCTTCTAATGCACAGCCTAACACTCCAGCCCCTCAAGCATTAGTATTACAACCTCTCATGCATCCTCGGCCCCACCACCCACCACCCCTAGGGACAAGTTTTTGCATAGTAGAGTGATACCACTTCCCAAAATTTGAAGAAAAAGAATAAGGGAAAGGGTAACAAGGGTAACCAACCTAGTGAAGCCTAGCGGAATTGACCTAACACCAACAACCAAAAACATGGTGTCCATCCCAAGCAAAACAAGGCTATTCACACGCATACGCTTTGTGCGTGTTGTGGTGTACATGGGCAGTATACACATGAGTGTCCACTTTTACCCTAGATGCACTAGCTATGGGAAGCTTAATCAACTTCTCGAGGACAACAATCGCCTCAGAATCGTACGCCACCTCAATCATCCATGCTCACAAATGCTTTCCCTCAATAAGGATTTGTTGTTGCTCAACATCATCTGGGTCAAGCAACCCACCTCCCCCAACCTTCTAGTCCCAGCGACTACCAGATCTTGATGATGAACTTTGATGAGGTTAAACCCTCCAATATCAACCTACAAACTTAGTCACGTCAATATGAAAAGCCCTCCACTTCATCCGCTGTCGAGTCCAAAACCAAAGTGTCTGTTGAGCCTCTTACGACACCAAATGGTACTCTACAGATCCCTCAACCCAAAGTTTAGACAAATCCCAAGCTCCCAAAGGGACCATTATGCTGTAATGCGTCTTCTAAGAGAGTTTTCCATACATACAATATAGTAGATGACTTCGCACAATCACCTACCACCATGTCGACAATAGAAGTCCTCCAGTCATGCCCTTCCCAAAAGAAGGCTCTACTAACTACCTTGGGTGGAGTGGACCCTTCCAATGATCATTTGATTGTCTTCCCAGTTGATACATCAGAGCACCCCCCATTACCTTCATTTGTTTCTTTCAAGATACCAATTAGAGTTCGGAATGCCATCATCTCCAGATGCATTATTGACGAAGGCGCATCCACCTGTGTGATGTTCATTGATGTTTGGAAACAACTCAAGTCACCTAATTTGTCCCCCTCCACCATCACTTTGTGTGCTTGGGATGGACACTACTCTCAGCCCCTTGGCATGTACCGCAACTATCCAGCGACCCTTGTAGGCAAGGTTGTCCATGTCGATATCGAAGTCATTGATGCTCCTTTGGGTTATAACATCCTCTTAGGTCGTATTTACATATATGCCATGTCAGTTGTCATGTTTGCATTGTTCCAGAATATGTGTTTATCCCATGAAGGGAATATTGTTACCATTGATTAGTTGACTTACTACGAGCTGACATCCATGACCTCCCCTGAGTCCATCATCTCGTCAGTGTCTGACAACTAGTCTTCAACTTTTTGCACCAGTATCTCACCCAAATTTTATAAAGACTCCTCATTTTTGGGTTCTTTCCTTGGTCCCCCCCCCCCCCCCCCCC
>APFE030666467.1:9841-32444 GCA_000404065.3 Pinus taeda | reverse complement strand
CCCCCCCCCTCCCATTTCTGAACCTACTTCCATGACTATTTGCATGTTACAAGCATCATGGGTTTCCCTTAAGTAGTCTGGTACACTTGATCAACAACCATCTCCTCATCATCCTATTGTTTCTCTTCCAACTAAACCCTCTCAACCCACTCCCCCAGGACCTCCTCCATTTGTGGGTGCCTCTCCTATGTTCCCACCTGGAATAGTTCCATTAGGTCTCAACCATCCAGGAGTTATTCCACAGGAACATTATGTTGTTGGTCAAACACCTTTCTTATCCCCCCATCCAAGAATTTTTTCTATACCTTTCATGGCTTTACTGGTCCTTCCTAACATGACTCTCGAGATCCCAATATGGTACATTGATCCCCCTGCAAACATTTTGCCTAGTCAGTCATGACCATATCACGCTTTGACCCTAGTTCAATTGTCCCCATGACCCTTGCCACTACTTCAGTACCATCACAACCTCAATAGGAACCAACCCCTATTGTGAAAGCAGCTGGCCAGGGGGGCAAAGCCAAAAAGAAAGAATCAAAGGACAGGGCTCCCCAAGCTCCTCCAACCCCTAATGCCCCAAATTCGTGCACTTTGTGTGAAGTTGTTGGGCATGCCACCAACAATTGTCCTAGACTTCTTCAACTTAAACCTTTGGTTCATGAAGCGTTCCCTGAGTCAAATATTCCAGATGTCCATGTTGACATACTAGTCCCACCTAAGAAACTCAAAATGCTTCGGACAAACCACCCTTGTGCCCTTTCTGATCTCCATGGTCATTATTCCCATTGTTTCCCTCGTCTCAACAAGTTCCATGATTCCATTAGGGTGATCTGTGAATACAAGTCATTCGTAGTAGAGTCGTTACTCCTCTACCTATGGTTTCTGATACCCCCAATTAACTAGAACAGGGAAACTCTGACCCCTCTTTTGTGATCCCCTCCCATGATGTCGAGATGATGGATACCATAGCCCCCATTATTTACCTGTTATCATCCTTGATTTCCTCACCAGCAAACCTTCCTAAGGTTGTTGCACGCATTTCTCTCAAACCTTTTTCGATAGAACCTGAGGTCTCAACATCAGTAGACCCTCTGTCTACCAATCTATCATCTACCATTCAAGACGATATGTATGTGAACCTTATTCCTTAGCTTGATGCACCAGGTAATGTCTTCACTTCATGTAGTCAACCTTCCTCACGTCCACCCATAATCCAGCCTGATGAGGACACCATGGAAGCTATGCCTATCCCTGATTACCCCTACACTTGAATAAAGGGGCATTCCTTCATGAGGATTTCGAAGACCATCTCCTTCCTAATTCTCCCAATGCCCTCTACCTCCAGAAATGTTGTTCACAATACATCCCTTTGATTTGCGTGTCTTCATTTCTGCCATGTAATTAGGTAGATCACATCATATCATCCGTTGTCTTTCACACCTTTAAGAT
The DNA here is from genome assembly GCA_000404065.3 of Pinus taeda. NCBI lineage: Eukaryota > Viridiplantae > Streptophyta > Pinopsida > Pinales > Pinaceae > Pinus > Pinus taeda. The sequence continues at coordinate 30,995 of APFE030666467.1, read as the reverse complement.
GGATCCATCATCCACACCATATATTGGCCATACCAATGGTGCGAGTTGCTTCTCCTGGAATCTAGCCTCAACACGCTGGGCCATTTTTACCCTCTTACATACATTAATCCTCTCAAACGGCATTTTCATTGGATATGCCACCAATAATCAAGCCGAATATGATGCAGTGATAGGTTTTTTAGTCGGTGCCCTCACTCATTACATCCTACATCTTCATATTTGTTTAGATTCGTTGCTACTTGTCATGCAATTGAATGGTGTGTATCATGTGCATAACCAAGTCCTATAGAAAATATCTACAAGTGAAGCTATTATTATGTGAATTTGAAACCATTACATTTAGTCATGTAGCTAGAGCCCAAAATCCCTATGTAGATTCCATTGCAAACAACATTCTAGATTCACATTTATCACATGTATACCACAAAAGATAACCACCCAAATGGTGAACCATCATCGTCATACAAAATGCATAAACATATTATGTATCATAAAATTGTTTGGAGCCCTTAGATATAAATACATCTGGTACGCCCATATCATACTAGGGGGGAACATAGGCCCCTACATCTCCTTTAGAGGATCTTGTGCCAAGTTGGGCCGAGATGCTCGAATCCCCTTTTTGAGCGCTCGAAACATAATGGCACTCCACAAAATCCTCCTGCTAGGGTGCATCATTCCCACCTCTTCATACGAGATTAGTATCCCATGCTTGGGGGCATTATGGTTTTCCCCTGGCCATCTTCTCAATTAAGTCTCGCCCTAGATCCCACTGAATCTAGGTATGGTCAATTATCCTCCCATTCCTTGGATATTTTGTCCTACTGGCCTCTCCAGCGAGCCATATGCACATCATATATCGTAGATGTTTGATACCATATCTTAAAATACTCTTCTCTATGTCCACATAGTCCCCATGTCTAACTTCATGGTTGAGGATCATTCTAGACCTCCTCTACTAGTTCATTCTTGTTTTCCTCTTCCCTTAATTCTTCACCAGGAACCATTATTCCAAGAAGCATTAAGGCCATCTTTAGACAAGTAAGGCCACTTGCCTAAAAGTTGTAGATCTTGATTCCAATGGTAGGTTTGTCTTCTGTGATCTCCATAAGATTTAGGGCCTTCTCCTCCTCTCAAATTGGAGGGAAAATACCCTTTTATAAAAAAAATCCCCAATTTTTCTATCACCCATTGTGACTAGAACATAGCTTAGTTCGACGAACCATCACAACCATTGGAAATCTCTCACCAAGCTCTATAATGGGTCTTCCTCAGTTTTTGATGATTTGAAACTTCACCCATAAACCATTTTTCTGAGAAAGGTCACTTTGTCGCCTCTCGAAATCGACTCTCACCATAAGAGACACTTGTACTTCGAGGTACAACTCCTCTTAATACTTGTCATACCATATGTCTATTTTTGTCATGAGTAACCATCATTTACTCATGTTTTCATGGTTCCCACTAGACCTAGTCTATGTGGCAGCATCATCGAGTCATCCTTGTTCAGAGAATCTATGATGAGTCACCCTTGCATTTTTGGAGTCTATTTCATGTCCCATCATATCATGTCATAGTATTCCATCCATACCATTCATCCTGTGTTGCCCATTTTGGCCTCCATTCATACTGTCCCCATCCCCTCCAAAGTTGAGTCAATTGTTGCCAGGTCAACCATGCACTTTATGCTCTAACAAGGGTAGTCGTCTCTTTGTCCCTTTGTACCATTCTCCCATTATCCTTGATGTCATCCCATCAGTCACATTACTATTTTCCCTTGTGATTTAGTTGATGATCCTCATTGCCTCATCTATCACGATCCCTATTCTATCAACATCAGCTCATTTATTCCAGAATAATGACCTAGAGGGCAGTGTATCTCGATTCCAACTTCCATTATTTTTCAGTGCCTTGGATCAAGTAGAGGGTCCCATTATTGCCCTCTCACTTGGTCATTTCATGTTCATTATCCATACACTTGATGGTCTAGTGATGCAACAGATTGTACCAGTGATTGGTGTGTATCAGATGTTTCAGACCTCGTGAGGGGGTAGCCCTTCAGGTAGCCCCACACATGCTTGGATGCATACCTACTATTCTACAACCTCAGATGCAATTCCGTAGAGTTGGTGGTTTCGGTTCCTACCGATCACAGTGATCATAGCATGAACATCTCCTCCAAATGATCCATTCAATTTTACAAAGCCCTTCCTTGTTTAGGAGGTCTTCCTTGGTTGTTCTACCCTCCATCCCACCCATTTTTAGAGGGAAGGGACTTTGTATTTCATGTACTAAGATATTATTGTATTCATTCTTGGCTCATGTTTTTACTAGGTGCATAAGGTATATGGGACACATTGTATTATTTTCTGACCCTGTAATGCCAACGTGTCATGTACCATTCAACATGTACTTTATTGCTCAGTTTCATATTTCTGGGTAACCATTATTTTTGTACTAATTTATCTCGACAGGTATGGGTATGCCTCCCCCACCTCATTGAGGTCTGGTACCACAACAAAAAAAAAAGGAGATTGGCATTAGTCTCACCCCCTCTGTCACTATCCTCTCTCAACTTCAACTTCATTGGTCTCTCTCTCTCTCTCCTTGAATCCCATGTGTTGTCTAAGTGATTGTGTCTTCACAACGTACTTCTCTCATACGTTTTTCTCCTAACACTCGTATGTTCGGGGGAAATCTGTTATCACCAAAAAATTGATCATCTAGCTTAATTTACTAGTTAGATTGCAACACATTGTGTAAAGCAAATTTTACCATAGTAAAATTGCTTTCACCGTGAGAAATTACCTTAGAAACCACCCTTATTAAGCGATTTATAGTTAAACCCATGAAGAATAATTAATTAAACCATTGTTTTATTAATATTCCTTGTTAAATTTGACCCAATCATAAAAAATAAACAGATAAATCATTATTTATCTTATTTTTCTCTAAGAATAATTAGTTAATTACTAATTAATTATTATTCTTTCTTAAATTTGACTCAATCCCTTAGGAATAATTAAATAAATCCTTATTTGTTTATTATTCCTTAACTAATTCATTGAGATAATAAATAAATCATTTATTTATTTATTTTCTAAATAAAATTTTAAATATTTTTTCCCTCCTAAACAAATGCAACAAAATATTCTAGGTGGTTATTCCAAGAATGGGATCAATAATATTTTATTACTACTCATTATTCGAGGATAACTCAATATTTTGTTATAAATAGGAGGGTTTTACATTCATTATTCACTCTTGATTACTTTCATTGTTGCACTCACTGTTGTAACTTTGATTATTTTCATTGTTGCACACCATATTTTTGTTGGGTTTATGCGTTATAGAGGAGAGAGACTCTATAGAAGCTAAAAGCGTTTGAGGATTGCCAAGAACCCATCCCATAGAGGGGGGGACTGGTAACATATATTTGTTCCCTTCACAGGTGTTATAATAAAACCATTCTTTAGAAATCTGGTTTCCATTGGATGTTTTGGGGTTATTACTCTTCATTTCATTGTTTAACTGTGATTGCAGCATAGATCAAAAATTTGGTAGGTTTTGTTTCTATCAATAGTTGCAGATCTACAATGTTTAGTAGTCATTTCTATTGTTGAGATCATTTTTCATCCATGATCTTAAGTGGGTTTTTTTCGTACATCATTGAGAAGAAAACACTACAACAACTGTGGTCCGATTTGATGCAGGATGAGATCAAGAGGAACACTAGGGATGGCTCTTCATCAAAGACTAATGATGAAGAGAATTGTGCCTTAGCAATTAAGGCAAGGAAGGGAAAGGTAAAATTTCTCATTCCAAATGAGATTCCTATCATGGAGGTAAGAAGAAGGACATGACAAAAGTTAAATGCTTTCATTGTCACAAGATGGGTCACTTTGCTACAAATTGTGCATTGAAGAAGTCTAAGGAGAAGTCCTCAGGAGGAGCGATGGTGAGGATTTGGCTTCCCAAGTCGAAATGGACTTTTCCCTCATTGCATGCATGGTGTCTTCAATGATGGGAAGTGTCTGGTACGTAGACATTAGAGCTTCTTTCCACGTTATTGGTGACAAAGAGTTATTTAGTGAACTGGAGGAGAAAGATCTCAAGATGCATATTGAGATGGGTGATGATGTTAAGTATAGTGTTACTGGTGTTGGCACTATTACTTTTTAGAGGGAGAATGTAGCTCCACTCACCTTGAAGAATGTTATGCATGTACCTGGAATGATGAAGAACTTGGTATCCATTTCCATGATAGAGGATAGAGGCTATCATGTGATCTTTTTGAAAGGAAAGGACTTTCTTCAAGACATAGCCACGGATCAAGTAAAGAATATAGGGATTCGAGTTTAGAATCTCTATAAGGTAGAGGTAGAGGATTGTGCTCCTTCGAGTTTAAAATAAGAAAAGATGTTCAGTCGAGATGTCGGCGAGTTGTAGCACAGGAAATTGGTCACTTGCATCGTGAGGCTTTGAAGGTATTGCAGCAAATCTCTCCCGGACTTCCAAAAGGTACGCTTAAGAAAGTTGATACATGAAAGGGTTGTACTTTGGGAAAATACACCAAGTCTTCCTTTGGAGATAGAGACAGTCAATTAGAGTCTATTTTGTAGAGTGTGCATTCATATGTGTGTGGACCATTCTCGATAGTATCCACTGCCAAACACAGGTATTATGTTTTATTTGTAGATGACTATTCTCGTAAATGCCGATATTTTTCATGCAGAGAAAGGATCAGACATTCACAAAGTTTTTGAATTCAAAGCATTACTCGAGAAAGAGTCAAGAAATAAGGTTAAATCTCTAGGGAGTGATGACGATGGAGAATATGTCTCCAATGATTTTAAGAACTTTTGTGCAGCAAAAGGGATTAAATGATAGTTGACGACAACTCATAACCCTCAACAGAATGGGGTTGCCGAGAGGAAGAATAGGATCATAGTAGGGGAAGCAAGGGCGATGTTGCATGATCAGGGCCTACCATGACACTTGTGGGCTGAGGCATGAAACACAACAATTTATGTTTAGAACCATAGCCCACATCAGATACTTGAGAGTAAAACATGAGAGGAAGCTTATTCTCGTAAGAGGCCAGATGTTGGTCACTTCAAGATTTTTAGGTCACCATTTTATTGCCATGTGACCAAAGATGCATGGAAGAAGCTTGAGCTAACAATAGAGTTGGGGATCTTTGTGGGGTACACTGATATTCCCCACAACTATCAGGTGTACATGAAAACCAGTCGGATGACAGTGGTTCGCACGGATGTCAAGTTTGATGAGGAGAAGGCCATTAGATTATCCCTTAAGAGGGAGCTTGAGCTAGATGCGAAGGAAGAAATTTTATTTTCTAAGGTTGAGGAGCCTCATATTGATGTGGAGTAGCCACAAGCAGACGTTACGGGAGTGGAGACATCCACTCAGGAAAAGTCTTCCAAAGAAGGAAGAAAGCGCACTTGAGAGGCTGACATATTGTTGGATGATGCACAAGAGAATGTGGGAGCACCCTCTTCTCAGTGCAGACGGAGGAGGTAACTAGAGAGGTACATTTTACGCATGGCACTTATGGGTGCATGTGTTGTGACAGATCCATCTTCCTTTCAGGAAGCAGTGTAGAAGCCAGTTTGGGTTGATGCAATGGTGGAGGAGTATGACTCCACAGTTCGAAACAATTTTTGAGATGCGGTCCTGATACCAGAGAAAAAGTCAGTTGTGAGCTCTCGTTGGCTTTACAAGGTAAAGCAAGCTACATATGGTAGTGTGGAGAGGCATAAGGACAGATTTGAGGCCCGTGGCTTTTCGCAGGTAGAGGGGATTGACTATGATGAGACCTTTTCTCTTGTTGCAAGGCACTCATATATCAGATATGTTTTGGCAATATCTGCACAGATGGGTTGGAGAATCCATCAAATGGATGTGAATGCTGCCTTCCTCAATGGAATGATTAAGAAAGAGGTGTTCATAGAGCAACTCGAAGGTTTTGAAACATTGAACCACGAGTCACAGGTGTGACGACTTAGGAGAGCATTGTATGGGCTTAAGAAAGCACACCATGCTTGTTACAATAGTATAGGTAGCTACTTCACTAGGATGGGCTTCATGAAGAGTGAAGAAGATGTGAACCTATATTACATAGTAGTGGAAGATAAGCTTTTGATAATTGTACTTTATGTAGATGATCTCATACTGACAGGTGATGAGAAGCTTATCAAATCTTGCAAGGAGGACCTTGCAAAGGAGTTTGAGATGAAGGACATGGGCCTCATGCATTACTTTCTTGGCATGGAGGCATGGCAAGGAGATGGGGAGTTGTTTGTTTCTCAAGGCAAGTATGGCAATGAGATACTCAGGAGATTCCACATGGAGAGAAGTAAACCCTTAGAGACTCCTCTAGCTGGTGACTAAGGGAAGGAGAATGCTACTTCAGGAGAAGTAGTGGAAGCTACTGTTTATAGGCATTTTGTGGGTTCATTCATGTATTTGGTGAACACATGACCAGATATGTGTTATACAATTAACCAACTTAGTTAAGTGATGGTTAGGCCTACCAAGTTATAATAGAAGGTGGCCAAGCATGTATTGAGATACCTCAGAGGCACTACTCAGTTTGGGTTGTGGTACAAATAGAGAGAGAGAGAGTGAAGCTCCAAGGCTTCATTGATGTAGATTGGGCAGGGAATCCATCTGACAGGAAGAGCACGTCAGGAGGAATCATTAGTATTGGGTCAATTGCAGTTTCTTGGTACAACAAGAAACAAAGATTAGTTGTACGCAGTTCGACATAGGCAGAGTATGTGGTAGCAATTCAAAGAACATGTGAGGCTATCTAGATGAGGAAGATCCTGGTTGGTTTGTTTGGTCAGCATATGGATCCGACGATGATTTATTTTGATAATCAGAGTTGTATCAAACTCCCCGAAAATCCATTTTTTCATGATTGATCCAAGCATATAGATATCTCGTATCATCATCTCAGAGATTGTGTATTGAGGCAAATCATGTTGTTAGTTTACATTCCCACGAAGGATCAAGACGCTAAAATCTTGGTAAAGGCATTGCCAAGATGTAAATTTGATTTTCACAAAGACATGATGAAGGTAGTGGATAATCCATTTCTTTTGAGAGGGAGTGTTGAGAAATGGCAATAAGAAATTCTAGGTTAATTTGTCCTTGAATTAAATTGTGAATTAAAATAGAATTCTTTTGTCGTAGCAACTTGAAAATAATTAATTAAATTTAATGAACTTAATTAATATAGGAAATTAAAATTGGAAGTCTTTTAAAATACATGTATATTTTCTCCCTAACTTATAGGAGTTAAGGATGAGCTATGAATGAGTTGTAATTAGTTAACTCAATTTATTGAGTTAAGTCCAATTAAATTAGTTCCAATCAGTTTCTGGAACTAATAGTGAGTATACAATCAGTTGGGACACTAGTGACCTAATTAGTTCTACTATAGTTAACTGAATATAACACCATCAGAAACTCATGCATGTTGTTTCTGAGAAAGACCCAGTTGAGACTAGAGTGAAGGGACAATGTAATAATTGTTTTAGCTTTTTCTGAGTTGCACTAATAGTGCATGCAATCAGGAAGTGATCCTTGAGGGATTGTGCTAGTTTTAGAGGCTTTATTTCCCTTTAAATACAAGCTATCTTTCATAGGAATTACACATTGGAATAGAGATTTGGAGATCTTGTGAAGAGGCTATGATTTTTCCTTGAGCTTACTTATGAGTTAGAGATTGAATTTTCTGAGTGCTGGGATTGTTCTTGAGAGAACAAGCATTCTAATTTCACATTGATTTTCCGGATTAGTACTAAATAGATAGTGAGGTTTTGGGCTGTGGATTTCCCCAGATATTTATTGTGTTATTTTCCTTTGATTCCCTTCCTCTATTGATTATTATTTTTTCAATGTTTATGGGCTTCCGTTGTAAAGAGTAGAAGTAGATTCTTGTCTCTCCTTTTAGTAGATTACATGAGCTTGTGAATCTTCGGGATTTTCTACACATAGTGATCAATGCCATGACTGGTGGTCGTCTAAGGCAGTCTGCAACATTATTGGTGCTTCCCTTCTTTTAATTATGTTCAAATGGAACTGTTGTTGGTAGGTGGACCATTTTTTATGGCAATCACTCTACAACTTCCATTGTGTCTATATGAACTGTAGCAGTCGATGGTCTATGTGGATGATTTTTTCCTTCCCAAGAATGTAATTCTTCCATTGATGACAAGGTTGCATAATGGAATACATCTTTTATCATTAGTAGGATACTTTTTGAGTGTGTCTAAAAGTGTCTTACTTTGATAAGCCATTAAATGCCCCTATTGAGTAAGAACTACACCAATAGCATAGTCAGAGGCATCTGTCTCAATCTCAAATGGTTGTTGTAGGTCTAGTAATGTAAGGATTGGTGTAGAGCTGAGGTGATACTTCAACTCAGAAAACACCTTCTATTGGGTTTCGGACCATAAAAACTTTGCTTTCACTCTGCCCTTGGTGACTTGACTTAAAGGATAAGTGATATGAGAGAACCCCAATGCGAACCTACGATATAAATTGGAAAGACCGAGAATGTTGCAGAGCTCTGTTAGAGTGGTTGGGCTGGCCAATACTGAATGACATGTTTCTTAGCTATGTCCACATGCACACCTTGCTCATCAATGATGTACCCCATATATTGAATCTGGGTCATGCCAAAAGTTCTCCAAATTTTCACACAACTTGTGTTGTCCCAAGGTTTGAAGGACCTGACGAATATCATGGAGGTGCTCTTCCCATCTCTCATTGAAGATCAAGATGTCATCTAAATACACCACAACAAATGCATTGGTGAAGGGTTGCAAGATGTCGTCCATAAATCTCATGAAGGTTGTGGGGTCATTCGTCAAACTGAAAGGCACGACCAACCATTTGAAAAGGCCCTCCTTGGATTTGAAGGAATTATTCCACACATCATAAGGTTCAATAAGCTCCTGGTGATAACCAAACTTCAAGTTAATCTTGCTGAAATATTTTACCCCCTTGATCTAGTCTAGAAGGTCTTCAATCCATGGGTTTGGGTACCTATTTTGGACAATGATCTTATTCAGTGCTCGATAGTAAATAGAGATGTTGTGTGTGGAGCATGATTAGTCAAAGGTCTTTGTTTGAGCCAGATGTATACCCCAGGGAGTTTGTACACCCCTCCATGCAGGGGGGTGCGGGGGGGACTTGTCCCCCCTGCGGGGGTCCAAGAGAGCCGATCCCCCCCAGCTGGGGGGTCTGGGGGCCAGCAATCCCCTGGCAGGGGCTCGGGGGCAGTGCCCCCGAAGCTAAAAATAGATGTAAATTTGCCTTGTAAAAGTATAGTAATTTCTATTCAATCTGGGCCATTCATTAGGTGGATGATCTGACGGTAGAAATTATGTTTAGTTTAGGGTTTTTTGCCCTAGAAGGGAACCCCTCTCTTTGTATGAGGGCATCGTATTTGAGGCTGTGTAATAGATGTGTATTCTATGTGTGAGCGAGAAAAGAAGAGGTGAGACTGTGAGAGAAAACAAAGGATATTACAACGGATTTTCTATAGGTTGTGTCTCTTCATCATTTTGTTGGATAAGAGAAAGTAAGGACTGGCTGTTCGGTGTGGATGTAGCCTAAACTGGGGGAACCACGCATATCTGTGTCTCTCTTGTTTTATGCGTTTTCTGTGTTTATATTTCTACAATATTTTATGTTTTCCATTGCTCCGTAATATATAATTTTCTAACAAGAGAGTCTCCAGGTCCCATCCTTCTTCTATACCAATACAATCAGGTTCCCATAGGGTGTTGAGCTTGGCTTGTTGTGCCCTTTCTACAATAGCTCCTGAATCTGCCTCTTGATCTGATCATTCTCCATAACAGAGCATCCATAGCTCGGTCCATTGGGTACTGGTGTACCTGGGGTTAGATCAATGGAGTGCTTGACCTGACAGTGCAGAGGTACCATTGTAGGTGACGAAAAAAATGTCCCTGTACTCCTCCATGACCTTGTGCATCTGTTGATGTTGTGCAGAGGAGCCTTGTTTGGAAGTCCTGACCACAACCCTCTTCTTCCCTTAGGTAGAATCATAAGGAAAAAAAATTTCCTAGCCTGGGAAATCACCTTACTTCATTTCTTTGTAGTGATTAAAGAGATGGTAGTAGGTGGGGCTACCTCCAATATCCTGTACAACTCTTTGCCCAAAGTAATAATCACAGAGAAAGGTCTAGACTCATATACAACGTGTCACTTCCAAAAGTATGGTTGCCCTAATAATACGTCACAAACTTCAAGAGGAGAAACATCACACAATGCCTCATCCATGAAGGGCTTGATGTTGTAGGCAAGGCAACACTACTCGCTGACACAGAGATCTCATCCTTGGTGAAGCCACACAATAGTGTACAACTGCGGATGTGCTTTTGTTGGTAGTCCCAACCACTTCAAGACCTCTACTGAAATGAGGTTCTTTTGGCTTCGGTTTTCGATAATGAAATACAACAGAGAACCCTTCACCCACACTTGTAAGTGGAAGATGTGCTTCCCCTCCTCACGATATTCAGGTTCATTCTTCTAGATCTTGGTGTTGGCTAGAGTGGAACTAGGCTCCATGTTAATGATTTGATTCCCTTTATCATTCCCCTTGTCAGATTCTGACTTAGAGTCGGAACATGTGTCTGAATTAGAAGCCTTTAGCTTGGCCACTAGTGAATTTTTGGCTCGACACTCACTTGTGTTGTGATTTGAGCTCTTATGGAACTCGCACCATTTTCCCGTGTCCTTCTTTATCTTCATGGTGTTGCTCTTTTCTTGTGGATTTAGAGGGTTGTCTTGGGTCATCCTGCCTTGGCTGTGGCCTTTGATCTATGATTTGGGGGCGCGTTTTCCTTGCTTCAAATTCACTGATCTGAAGTCTCGCTTCTTCTATTTAAACGTCCACTCAATCTTGACAGTATATCGGTATGTCATGTCGAGCGAGGATATGTACAGGAAATCCATCCCATCCTGGATGTACTTGTGTAGACAGTCACACTACTTGAGTACCAAATGTTTCTCAAAATACTTGATACCCAACTTTGTGCATAGGGTATGGAAAAAATTTATGAATTTTGGCACATCGTGGTCCCTTCTTTGTCGTATCATGGTCCACTTTATGTATTTATATTCATTACTCCTGATAGGGTAGTATTATTCCTTAATGGCATCTCAAAAATAATCTAAAGTGGGTGTGGCTGAAAACAGTGAGGATTCCCTCTCATCCTTTTGTTCAAAATAGGTTTCCCACCAGTCCTTGATGTGTGGGGTGACTTTGAGAAGTGCAAAAGTAATATTTTCTCGATTGGAAAAGTCTTGAACTAAAGAATATCCTTCCATTAGATTCAACCATTTATCTATGATGTCTGCATCTATCTGTCCCTTAAATACGGTAATATCAAAGTTCACTTATGCCTTAAAATGAGTGATGCCTCCAGAGTGGTTGTTGGATGAAGGCGTGTTGCTTGTGGGTAGTTGTCAGAGGATCTTGGAAAAGTTATCCATTATCACGTTCCTCTGTCACTCGAGAGATTCCTCAAGCAATATTTTGAAAGGATCTCTTTATTTTGAAGGGAGTTCTTGCAAAGTTTCAACCAGTTCAAGCCCTAACTCCTCATACCCTCACTGCATCGGGGACATGCAAAGAAAAATAGAGAAAGAGCAAACTGCTCTCATACCACTAATCCAAAAATTAAACAGGAACGCAAGAAATTATAGATATAACCATAAATACAAAGATGCAATAGAAATAACACTTTATTTCATTAATATCAAAATACTGAAATATGCTTACAAACAGGATGGAAATAAACTAGCTCAGGCCATGGTAGCTTATCTTTGAGAAGAGATGTGGAGACTACATGCCTGTGAACTTTGTTACATTGAGGTTCAAGGGCTTATGTTTTATTGAAAAACAAGAGAAACACCCCAAAAAACCAAAACCCTAACCTGAGGAGATGTAATGTAAAGAGTTTGTGGGCCCCGTTAGGGTTAGTTGGGCAACCAACTTTCCGGGGTCATAACATGGTCATATTATCTCCATTTGTTGTATATGATACCTTGTTCAAAAGGTCTCTCTGATTAGTATAGGATTTGAGATAGGCTCCTGCCTATGGATGTGGGTCTACAACAAACTGCATAAAAATATCGTTTAGAGGGTGAAAACTGCTCCGAAAGTTTAGGACTTGAAAAACTACTAAAAATAGTAAATGTTCAAATAAAAAAGGAAACAAGTGAAACTAACTGGATGTCTAGGTGGAATAAGTAGATAGCCACTAATATCCACCTAGATCATAACCATGGTCCAAGTCACATTGCGACAAAGATTGTCTTAATACAAAAATCAACTATGGTCAACCATGGTCCAATATCACATTGTGACAAAGATTGTGGGTGATAGCATGGAGTTGGGTTACACTTTTTTGAGAAATGAGGGGACATTTTGGTGAAAAAAAGGATGCTCAATTAAGAAATTTGAAGCACTCAATCGAGCAATTTTTAAGTTCTCGATCGAGCAACTTTTAATCACTCGATTGATCTCTTGAGGTGCTTAAATTAGCTCGATCGATTGTTTAAACAAACCCTTAATTGGGCCACTTTATAAGTTGATTTAAAGACTTGATTGAGAGTTATGGATTGATTGAGCTATTGTTGGCTTGTTAGGGCTTGACCTAGGTTTAGAAGTGATTTAGCCAAAAAATCCCCAAACTACCGGCCCTTTCGGCAATAGTCTGTGGTGCGCGAACTGAGGTCTCACCCGAGGTAGTATGAGAGGGTGCTGGAACTAGGTTTATGCACCCTAGGGATGTCTTGATGAGGCCTGGGAAGTTTGTAAATTGATCCTGAGTGCTCGCACTGCCCTGCGCAACTGTCTGACCTTCATGTCACTCTATAAAGAGCGTGAACAGACGCTTTCTAGATCCTTTATCCTTACTATGTTATTATTATAGATCTTTACTTAATTTTGTGGGCCCATATTCTTATCAATTATTCAACATTCATAACAAGTGCACCCAATCATAAACTGTAAGCAGATGCATAAACATATAACAGAAACATAAACATACATATCTATGAATAGATGCACAATATTTCAAAATCAACTTATCTTTTATTAAACTTATGTTCCATTACAATCCCAACTCCGCCCTATGCACTCAGTTGCAGGGGTCCGTGCACATAGCTATGGACTCTACTAGGCCTTTGTGCACACAGTTGCAGAGCCTCTTCCTCTTCCTACAACCCAAGACCTGGACTTATAGACTCAGAGTGAATATCGCATTCATAAACCCATATCCCTTCAGATCAGGACTAACCAAAAAAATTCCTTCTACACATAGGGCTTCACTCTATTTATACATTCCCATGGTCCACAGACCATGGGTAGGTCGAAACATTCTTTATTAAGTTACAATACTTTAGGACGAACAACCCTAGACTCTCGTGCTTCGCAACCACATTTCATAGGGTCTTACATTACTTTTGACCACAATTTGGGCTACAAGCCCCAAAAATCCGCTACGGGGGGATCCGTTGACCAATAGGCCCCCAACACAATCATCATGACCCGTCCCGAGTCACTCGGCTGGTGTAGTGATCTTTGCTCGAAGTCCATCCAGTAACTTATGTGCTTCGCAGATGTTTGCCACACATTCTTCTGCTACCCGTTGTATCAATTGTGCACGACTCTTGGATGCATCGTTGTTAGAGTCACCCTCTTGCCTTTGTGCATATGTATCCTACATCTGGGTCAACTTCCCCTTGATCATGGCAGTGACCGTGAATGCTTCCTCGAGCCAAGGTTAGATGTGAGCTTTAAGCCCTCCTTCTTTTTGGTGTGCGGCGTCCACCTGTCCTTTCACAACCCGGGCCTCCCTCATCTTAGCCAATCATTGAGTAAGGGTGACCATCTGCGTGGTCCCCTAGACATTGTCATAGGCTTGCTGTAACTCTCATGCATCTGTCTCTAGTTGTTGTAGCATTGGATCCTCTTACAGTGAAGTGAGTGTGAAAGGGACTAGTCCATCAATCCTCTGCAGTCTTGTACAACGTGCTCTATCACTTCCAACCCCACTTGAATGGTGCAGTGGCACTTCTTTTAGACTTCTAGGGGTGTAGAGGGTTGCGCCTTCAATGGCAGCTCCGCGATATACAAGTTTAGCTCCAACTGAACCTTCATGGCCTCCTCCTAGCTCTTGTGGACTCCAGCTGCTAATTGGTGAATCTTTTCCGTGGTGGGGAGTGCTGCCAGCACGAACAACTCTAGTATGTTGCTACAGGCCTCCTCCACGGGCTGTTCTAATCCCTAGTGTTGTGCGACCAGGTTGTCGCACTGCAGGCTGAATTATTCTAGATTTAACTTTTGCTCTCTCAAGATATGGAGGGCACAACCCTCCCTGGCGTGAAGCTCAGCAGTTACCCCAGCCTGCAGTTGGTATTGGGTTTCTTTGGGAAGGGCAGCCAAATTCAACCCCTAGCCCCGCATGTCACCTTCAGCTTTTGCTAAGACTACACCTTCTGGTAACACCAAAGTGTTCATTGTGCAAGTGAGTAACATCTTCTTAGCTTTAGATGCACCTTCCGTAAGGTGCGGTGTCATCACTCCTAGGGGCCGCACTAGTAATGCTGGCAACTGCGATCTGAGTGACCCTAACACAGTTGTCTGCTCCGTCATTAATTCTACAAGAGCATCTTTGGTGACATCCTGAACTAGTTTGCCACTGTCAGGAAGGGCTCCCTCAGAGGTCTTCATTGTCCTTGTCTTCTTCTGTGCGATTGGCTTCTCCTGGATGTGTGGCCTCCTGAGTTGGGCCAATTTTGTTGTGCATTCCTCTATTTCAGCTTCCCCTTGTATGTCTTGCTCTATGGACATTTCCTAACCTTCCTTGGTCTCTTCGATAGGTGTGCTTATGATTTATACCATTTGTGTTGTCACTACTTCCTTAGCTGCCTTCTGCTGCATGAACACTTCCTGTTCTTGGCACTTTCTCTCTGCCAGCTTCGTGATGTGTAGCTTGGTTTCCTTCTTCCACTACTGTGCTGCAATCTTTTCCAGCTCTGCCAAGTCCAGAGTGTGCCACTCTAGAGACCATGCCACCATTACATCAAATATTTCATCGTTGTTGCAATGAACAAAAGCTTCACCCACATTCAGCCTAGATCCTTTAACGCCCGAATATACATATTATGCATATTCGCCTGGAATTTTGTCATGCTTTGCAAATTATTGTATACTGTTGGGGACAAACGCAGCCTGCAGTTGATCCAAGTTTGAATGCTTGCCTCCATGAACACCCAAAACACCTTGATCTCACAAACCCTTGTCACGTCTTTCGTTGCCCAAACTGAGGTATACCTCGCGGCTTCGGGTAGGTTCCTCTCAGTGGTGGGAAATTGGTTATCCTTCGGCAGCTCCCCTATAACCAACAGGATTGATAAGAGTAACCATGCGTAGTGGAAGGTCTTACCCTGCTCCTGGGCCTCCTGAAAATTCGTCAAAAACTCATCGCAGAGAAACTACGCCCAATTGAACTGAACCCCCTCTACACACTTCTCTGCCATCACAATTACAAATGTTGGCACCTCGTCTGCTCAGCATTTCCTCATAAGCTTGCTGCCCAGTAGCTGGGTAGCTATGCACACCCCTTTGTCCTTGATGCTTGATACTACATACCCTCACTTCCTCTTCTACAGCTTATATTTGGCCTTCATTGCTTCTGCGAGGGCCAAATCGCTACTTTTTCCTACTATGGCGACGGGATTATTTCCTTTGCTGGGCATCCGAGAGATCCGGTGAATTAAATCAGCAGTGATGGGAATCAACTCCTCCATCGAGAGATACTTATCATGTACTAGACACAGTAGGTGCTGAATGACAAAAATTGTGACGGCCACACGATGGTAGTGGGGTATCCTCCACAGATGTAGTAACCCAGCCTTCTCCACACCACGTAACCATTTCTGCTGTAATAATTTCTCCACAACCAACTATGGGACCTTCTCACTGTCCGTGAGGTCCCAGTCTTTGAACTTTATATTAGGTACCCATCCCAACAACGAACCTTTAAACCTTAGTTCATTCAAAAGAAGTGGGGTCTGGAGCACACTCTTCATGGCCTCCAGGTCCTTCGATATCTTGGTTGTCCCTTTCCATGGGGGGATGTAGGGTGGTAACTTGATTGTCGAAGGTAATTGGGAAACATTCTTTGCCTCACCGTCCTGTGCTTCAATTTGGGCGATCAGGGCTAGGAAATCTTCCTCCTCCTCCTTTGTTTCAATGGTGACAGCTTTTCCCTTCTCTACCATGGACAAATTACTAAATCATGGGTTCTGTGGTGGTACTCGGACTACCCCATTATCTAGTTATCCTTCTGGGGTCGCGGCATGCAGGGGGACTTTGGAACATCTGGTGCAGTTGGTGCCTCTCCAGGCTCCTCTTGGGTCACACGGGGTTCTGGGGTAACTTCCACGAATCACACTCTAGTTCTTGCAGCCATCATCATTTCTTCACTCGATCTGTTCGGTTGCGTACTCACTGGTGACAAGGTAGCTTGGTGCTCAATGCTCTATACTGGCTCAAATATTAAACAACCAAGTGTTTCCTTACGGCTACCCCAAGGGATTTTATAGTAACGTTTAAATTTGAATTCGACCATTCCCTCCACTTTTGAGTCATTAATACCTTCTTGGTAGTAGATCGTCCTGAATCTGCCTCTTAATTCCTGTCTTAATGGCTCACCATTTGCTCCTTTCTGCCTTAAATTGTACCTCTTGTCATGAACAATGACATCAACGGTCACCTCCCAGCCTACCTGTGCAGCAGCACAGCCTATTACGCGCGATTATGGCCCTTGTGACATATTGACCCTATGGGGAACCTCCTTTCCATGTAGCTCTCCTACAGACTCATTTATATTCTCGTGCTATCTTTCAACTGATTGGAGTGCTAAGACTATGCTTCCTACAGATAGTTAGGTGGTCACACCCCTGATGTGAGGTTTCAATTTTCTTGCTAGCCTGGGCCATGGGCACCCTCCAAATACCTTTGCGGCCGTTAGTGCATTGTGTTCTTCTTTATATAGTACACTCCTCCGTTTAGTAAGGTGAGGTCGCAGCCATCGTAGCAAGGTCACAACTCCTTCTAATGTAGTAGTAGGGATGGCTAGACTGGGCCCCATCATGCTTAATTTCTTGTGGCCCCCTTGCACGACTTCAGTTTCCAGTTCACTAATTTCTTCGTCCAATGTCATGCTTTTCTTCCTCAGCCGTGCCCAATCTTCATCGAGTTAGCGGAGTTTTAAACTCCCTCACTGAACGGCTTCCTGTAACTGCCTAATTCCTTTACTCAGGTCCTCGCATCCCATCCCAACTGCGAGAGCTATGGTCTGGTGATTCTTCTCTGCTCTCCTAGTTTCATCTCTTCTTATCAATGTTGGGGTAATTTCCACACCGCGGTTTTTGCTTATGGTCCTATAAGCCCATCGAACCACTAATATGTGCAAGTCCCAGTCAGTTCGTCTTGCCTGGTGAACTTTGTTCATGACTCCGCATATATTTTCGAATGCTTCGCTGTGGACTATTTGGGGAGTGCTTCGTCTTCCCTGTTGCTGCGTCGGGTTCTGATTTCTGATCCATTGTCCATGATGTGCTTTCAAAGAATACGTTTGCACCCATCAACCTAGTTGGGCGCACAGACTACTTCATCCTGACTTCTCGGCTCGCGTTCAACACTGGGGACTTCCAAACCATAAGCACATTTGTCTTCTACATTCACTTCAGTTCCTAATAGTCTTCTGATGTGTATTCCACCATTGTGTGGGTGTCGTGCGCAATGCCCATTTCAACACACTGTACTGCTGATGTTCTGGTACTGCACTTTCAAATTTATCTATGAATTCATCCACCCCTGTTACACCATCATATGTTGGAAGTTCCCTTGCTTCGGTTGTCATGTACCACAATGATATAATCATCATGTTGTAATTCAACGTTGTTACTACGTGCAACCAATTCTGCCAACATTATATCCCTTCATATGAATCTAAAGTACAGGAACTGTTGCACTCCCATGAGAATCTCCCATCTCCAGTCGAGTTCACCCGGTCCTAGTCTTGCGCTGTTATCTGCTAAATGCAATCCATCTCATCGTCGCGCACAAGTTTAGTGTAGCGCGCTCCTTCGGCTGGATATAGCGGAACTGCTACACGTAGAGACTTTTTCTCGAATATTATCTTCCATTTTTTTAGGTTGATGACTCCATTCATATTGGTGGCCTAGTCTATTTATAGCACCATGGGGTAAGGGCTGTTGTCATCCACAATCTTTATTACCTCAGAATCTGTCTGCGTGCTTGCACCTTCGATATCCACTGTCACCACTTGTAACCTTCCCATGGGCAAAATCTTTTGTTGGTTTGCCATCCGTAATTGAATAGGGGACCACTCCAATGCAGGCCTGCCCATGCGTTCCCATATCTGCTTTGGTAACAGACTCGCGTCTGAACCCAAGTCTAGGATTACCTGATCCATCTGATATTCGTCAATTGATGATGTTAATCTCATTTCCCTCCAGGTGCATAATGTATGCTTTCCTAGTTTCCAGACTAAGCACGGTTCACTTTACCCTGCACACCTACTTATCAGCTCTTGTAGTCCTTTAACTGCCTTATTATCATGCAACAGTTTTATGCATGTCTCTAAAAAGGTAGTAAGCTTAGAAGGATCCATTCCTAGTTCACATAGAAGGATCCCCTTGACCAGGACTAGCCAGAGACAACAAAATATGCGTCACTATGGGCAATGAAGGATGCCACACGAATCCGAGAAACCAAGATCTTCTAGGTACTGATGGAGGAGAGGTAGGTGCAGTGGGTGATGGTGTAAGTGGAGGTCATAACTGCAGAATTTGTTGCCTATCAAGCTGACCACACTTCTTGGAGAAACCCAAGTGCACTCTTCCTCGCTCTCTCGCAAAGGTGAGATTAAGGGACTACTTCCTAATCCTTTGATATCTTTGTAGATATTTCTGCTCTGCATCGTTCCAATCATTAATGTATTCACATAACCCACTTTTCACATAACAACATCTTAATCCAGGTATTTAGGGATTTTATGTACCTACCTCGCGGTCCCTTGAGAAAAAGTCGTTCTGCTTCACTATAGCTCACAGTCGTGTCTATCATGAACTCAGTGATAAATCTCCCTATTATGCGGTTGAGCCAGTGGTCCACAGCCCACGCGATCTTATCTTCTAATGCCTCTAGTCTGCACACTAACTCCAGAGTCCACACTATCAGTTGATCAAGCTTATACCTCCCCTAGCTGTCGGCTAACCTCGTGATCCAATCATACAGCTCTGAAGAGAAGGATGCGAAGAAGATTTTGTGGATTTTCATATATACGTAGCGATCTAGCCACCATTTCTCGGATATATGTGAAGTTTTTCTTTCTTGTGTCACGAACTCATGAAGCTTCTGATCCAACCCCTCTTCAATTTCCTTCTTCATAGGGTTCTAGTGTTCTGACATCAGACATCCCTTAGGCAAATCCCGGTCCTGGCAACGGAACCATTTATTGGCTTGTTGGGGCCTAATCGAGGTTTAGAAGTGATTTAGCCAAACAAATCCCGAAACTACCAGCCCTTTCGACAATAGTTCGCGGTGCATGGACTAAGGTCTCACCCGAGGTAGTAGGAAGGGTGCTGGAACCAGGTTTCCGCACCCTAGGGATGTCTTAATGAATTCTAGGAAGTTTGCGAACCGATCCTACGCACTCACACTACCCTGCGTAGCTATCTGACCTTCGCGTCGCTCTGTAAAGAGCACAAAGAGTCGCGGTCTAGATCCTTTATCCTTACTATGTTATTATTATAGATCTTTACTTAATTTTGTGGGCCCGATATTCTTATCAATTATTCAAAATTCATAACAAGTGCGCTTAATCATAAACGGTAAGGAGATGCATAAACATATAACATAAGCATAAACATACAGATCTATGAATAGATGCACAATATTTCATAATCAACTTAGCTTTTATTAAACTTATGTTCCATTACAATCCCAACTCCACCCTGTGCACTCAGCTGCAGGGGTCTACTCACATAGCTACAGACTCTACCAGGCCTTTGCGCACACAGCTGTAGAGCCTCTTCCTCTTCCTACAACCCAAGACTCAGACTTATAGACTCAGAGTGAATATCGCATTCAAAAACCCATATCCCTTCAGATAAAGACTAACCAAAAAATTGCCTTCTACCCTTAGAGCCTCGCTTAATTTATACATTCCCATGGTCCATGGACCATGGGTAGGTCAAAACATTCTTTATTAAGTTATAATACTTTAGGGCACACAACCCTAGATTCTCACGCTCTACGCCCGCATTTTGCAAGGTCTTACATTACTTTTGACCAAAATTTGGGCTACAAGCCCCAAAAATCCGCTATGGGGGGATTCACTACCCAAAAACTATATTTTTTGATCGAGCATTATTAAAAGTTGGTAGGAGGTTGGAGGGTTAGCATTTTAATGGCTTAATCAAGTCGTTGGTTAACAATGTATACAACTCAATCAAGGGTTTCTTTAACAATTGATCAAGTAATTCAAATTTTGAATTTAGGTGCTTGATCAACCTCCTGAGGTCTTAGAAATCATAGTTTCAGCACCCCTTTTGTAGATTTCTTTGCAACCACATCTTGTACCCTAATGGGTTTAGGGCAGAAGCTATCCTTAGGTTGTGGAGTTGATCATGTTGTATTTATGAAAGAATCCTCTATCTAGTGGCATATGAATTTGACACTTGCGAATTCATATGATATTTTTCATCTAATTTCTTTTAAACATAATGTTCGAAATTTTTTTGGACAGTTTAAAAGGGGTTGAATAAAAAATCAATAACATAAAATATACACAACGAAAAAATTTCAAAAAATACCACTATCTTTGTTTACGAGTCCTCTTGAAAAGGGTACTCTTGGTTTTTAGAGCTCAAAAAAATATTACATGAACACGTCTCCAAAATGCAATTGAAATATTACTTCACCACCTTCGAAAAAAAAATTGCGTAAAAAAATATGTTTTTAATATGAAATACTTAATTCTATCCG
>APFE030666465.1:0-27860 GCA_000404065.3 Pinus taeda | reverse complement strand
AAAAAGAAAGTAGGAAACATAGTGGTTGAAGAGCCCTTAGAAATAAATGTTAATATTACATAGTAAAAAGTGTAAATATGCATGTTTTAAGTATCATGGTTCCAATGGCAAATCCTTGGTGAAAATTTGTAATAGTAAGATACTTGTTGTAAACGCTGAGAGAATTGTTATTGTTGGAACATTGAGGGAAATGGTGAGTTTTTATAGATTAAAAACATAGGGAACAGAATGGTGGAAGAGCCCTTAGAAATAAATGTCAATATTACATAGTAAACAATGTAAACATATATTATTTTACTGGCATGAGACTATGATGAACAAGGTTATGGCAATTTAGAGAATTCCAACCCTAGAAATTCACCCATAATTTTGCCCAATCTATGAAATTGACAAATTTTTAAAATCGTTTTTAACCAATTTCATTAAATGTAACAAATTGATATTTTTTTTTTAATTTTTTACCAAATTGGCTAAAATTGGAACTATAGTATAAAGAGCAAATTCTTTTAAAAAAATAGATTGAGCCTAAATTTAATTTTTTTTTTTTTTTTTAGCAATTTGGCAAAATTTGGTAATCATAATGTAGAGAAACTCTTTCACAAAAATAGCTAGAACCCAAATCTAAACAAAAGAAATGATCAGCATTACTCTTTTGTACTTCAAAGTGCTAGACAACAATCTATTTCACCAACTTAACAGTGGTTGAATTTGAGAGGCCTAATTTCTATTTCACCAGCTTAACAGTGGTTGAATTTGAGAGGCCTAATTTCTTGTACTTGCGCCCCTTAGATTTACAAGCTGTTGCAAAAATAAAGATTCTGAATCAAATATTGTAATGCACATTCTGTAGATACCACACCGTGATTTTGAGCGTATTTGTTCTGAACTGCAACAACCTCCATTATTTGATTTGTTTAAACATAGCTAAAAATTTATTTACTCTACATAATAGGTCACTGTCTCTAAAACTTCAAACAGCGTAGCGAAACAACCATTAAAATGAAAACAATTAAGGCAAGATTGTTGGCCTTCTACAGTTAACAGAAAACAAAAACAGAGGCTTCAATCCAATGTTAAACAAGGAGGAAAACAAGTGGGTATCAATACCTTATCTGGGGTGCTGCACTGTAGCCTCTCTTTCTGATTTTGCGTTCAGTGATCCACCCATTGGGCAGCCATTGTGGCGATTCAAATGACATGAAAGACTTACGTAGTTTAGATGAAGTAGTCGTACCAGGCAACTGTTAACTTGCTCTCCAATGGTCTTAGCTTCAGATTTTGACGTTGTTCATTCTCAGCTTTGTCAAGTTTTGTTTCCTCATGAGAAGGCTAAGGCGACTTGGCATCCACATTGTTTTCTGACTCAATTTTAGAAGGATTTTCACATGAGATGCGTTTATTCTGTTGGGTGTCGAGGATTTCCGTAGTGGAGGATCCAATGCAGATCGTATTCGAATGGATTTACAGTGTTAAAATGTTAAAATACTCTACAGAATGCAAATTTGATTGGCACGGTACTGTTCATCCTACTGCTCCGAATGAAATCCTTGTCACGGTACAGACTAAAAGACATGTCATGTGAAAATACGTCGGAAATTCAGTCGGAAAACAACGTGGATTTGAAGTCGCTTTCGCCTTCTCATGAGGAAACCTGACAGAGCTGAGAATAAAGCTCCTGCTGTTCACCCTGATGAACAACCCTCAAAATCTGAAGCTCGGACAACTGGAGAGCAAGTTAACAGATATCCTGATACGACTACTTCCTTTGAACTCGGAAAGCCTTTTTTGTTAATTGAATCGCCACAATGGCTGCCCAAAGAAGGCATCACTGATCTTTTCAGTGTTTAGCATTGTGATATTCAACCACTGTTTAGCTGGTGAAATAGATTGTCGTCTAGAATGGATCATTTCTTTTGCTTAGATCAGGGTTCCAGTTATTTTTGTGAAAGAGTAAACATAGCTAGTCTAGTTTTATAGCTAGTCTAGTTTTATGTGATTCAATGTAGCATAAAAATTATTTTATGCCTAATTAAAACATAATTTATCTGGTGCATTGGGCTATGTTAGATGTATTTTTGCATTGAACATTTAATGTGATCTTTTGAGATTTCACTTGATTGTGGAGAATAATTCATCTTGGTTTTACTCAATAGTTTCTATATTTGGATTTTCAAATCTATTTATTCTAGGAGATATTGAAGTCTAAGTGTATTTATATTTATTTGTCAAATCTAAAGTGAATTTATTATCCTCTCCATCTAGGTTCAATTTCAGTAAGTGACTCTTTGATTTTATGACTTTGAGCCTCATTGTTATAGGATATAGAATAAATTAATTGACTTAGCTAACAAGGTTTGAAGTCTTCACTAGAAATACTCATTATGAGCTCAACATGTTAGATGCAAAAATTGAACCCAAGTGGAAAGGACAACAACATCTAAATCCAATTGACCACAAACATTGACAACTTGACCTTCACACATGAAAGAGTCATTCTCAAAAGCAATGGCCTCTATCAAAACCTAAAATATTTACATGATTGTCTTTGAAACAGGGATACCAAACAAAAGTTTGCATAAATTATTATAGACACAAGTTATTGATTACAATTAAATTCTCATAACACAGTCAAAAAATGATCTCTGAAAAATGACATGGAAGATCAAAAAAAATATAATGAAATTAATGACATAGAAGATCAGAAAGAATATAATGATTCTGAAAAACAACTGCCTCTATGAAAACCTAAAATATTTACATGATTGTCTTTGAAACTAGGATACCAAACAAATGTTTTTGTAAATTATTATAGGCACAAGTTATTGATTACTATTAAATTCTTGTAACACAGTCAAAAAATGATCTCAGAAAAATTACATGGAAAATCACAAAGAATATAATGAAATTAAAAGTGATGAAAAAGAAAACTGGGACGCAAAAAAAACTAGAACACTTCAAACAAGGACAAGAAAAGTCTTCTAAAAAGGACAAGAAATTATTTTTTTCATAAATTATTATAGGCACAAGTTATTGATTACAATTAAATTCTCATAACAATTCTGGGATGCAAAAAAAAATTAAAAGTGGTGCAAAAAAAAATTCTGGGATGCAAAAAAAAAAAAACCTTGAGCACTTCAAACAAGGACAAGAAAAGTCATTGCGCCTTTTTTGAACAAGGATCCAAAAACTCAACTAACCATCCAAACATACACCAAGTTTGTCTTTCCATTATAAAGCATCATTACCAATACACAAAAAAAATATATTATTAAGAATTGTCAAAAACAAACTACTATGACAATCATTATATTAGAAAAGGAAATAAATATTACAATTGTACAGTTAATTAAACAAGTTATTTATGAAATCCTTAAACAATCACACAAATCTATGTTCAGTATTCAAACGTTCAAAACATTCATTTTGTTATGATCAATCTAAATTATTTTGATTTTTTTAAGTAATCATAGTAACTATACAAATTCTCACTAGAAAACTACATGTTATATCTATATTCACAATTTATTTAAATACCTCAAAATACATCTCCACTCCCATGAGAACAAATCCAATATTGGAAAACAAATGCCCTTTACATAAGGAACTTCTTTATAAAGTCTTATTATCTATGAAATTCAAAATGGGAAACAAAATATTACATATTGAAGAGCCTCATGACAATATTACCATGTTTCTTATCTTTATAAAAAAAAAATAAGAAAAAAATAATTTCCAAAACAAAATCCAAGATGATGTGGAATGCAACACATTCACAAAGAATATGTTGTTTGTTATGTGTTGTTTGTTATGTAGAAATTATGGTGTAGAATTGCAACTACCCATGAAATTTTAATCAAATCACAACACACAATCTTACTCTACTCCTTTGTAAAATTCAATTCACAATTTAGAACCACAAGAGGAAACATGTATAAGGAAAACACACATACATACCGTATTTTTCGAGTAGAAAGCAATTGTTAAAAAACCCTTATATTTTCTTGCATGAATCTCATGTGAATAAAGAAGTATTACAATTGCTTGCTCGCTCTAAGCACAACTTGCAAGTGAATAACCTATCTCTCTGCTCACTGAGAAGCTCTGACCCAAACTTAGTCAATTTGTTCATCTGCTTGAGCCCCTATTTCCTTGTGCAATTCCTTTAGAAATTAGGCCCCTATTATTTAGTAAAATCCTCAAAGTGATTGTGTGATTCCCAAGGTCAACTCGAGAACTTGAATTCTTTGCATGCACTAGCTATTTTGGGTTGATTGATTAGTTAACTCGATGGACACTGAGTTTGACTCAAGTCCCATTGAACAACTAACCTTCCACTAGTTCCTCTAACAATTAGAACTAGTTTAAGTGAAGACAACTTGAAATAACTAACCTTGATTGCGACAAATTAGCAATCACACATGCTTAACTGAACTCTAACTCCTCTAACTCAAATTTATTGATCTAACTCACTCACAAGAGCCATGTCACCTATGCTAACTGCATCCAAGTTTTCTTCTAATGTGGAAATTCATTTTTTCTCAATTTAATCAAAGGAAAACTCAAATTGAGAATTTCTTGCTGCATTTTTCAACTCTCTCTCTTCACAAGAAAGGGATTATCAACCACCTCTATCCTACACCCATGGAACTCGAACTTCCCTCTTGACAAGGCCTTTTTCAAAATGTTAGCATCTTGTTCCTCTCTCAAAAAATATTGTAGCAAGATTATCCACCTCTGCACACAGTCCTATAAATGGTGATACCAAATATCTATATGCTTGGATCGATCGTGAAATACATGATTCTTGGAGAGATTGATGCAAATTTGATTATCACATTAGATCATAGTTGGATCCATCATCTAGCCAAATAGTCCCACAAGTATCTTTGTGATATTACCCCACATGATGCTCGACTTGCAGCCATGTATTTAGCTTCTGCTGAGCTAAGCGCAACAAACCTTTGGTTCTTGTTGTACCATGAAATAGTTGTAGACACAACATTGAAAATTCCACCTGATGTATTATTTTAGTTTGATGGACTCCTTGCCCAATTCGCATCTATGAAGCCACACACATTCACTTCCTTTATCTCTCTGTACCATAATCCAAACTCAGTAGTTCCTCTAAGGTACCATAAAACATGTTTAGTTTCCTTCCAAAATAATTTGGTTGGCCTAACCATAGCTTGGCTCAACTGGTTGAATGCACATCACATATCTCGTCGTGTGTTCACAAGGTACATTAGTGAACCCGCTAGCTAGCGATAAATAGTAGCATCCACTTCCTCACCTGAAGTGGCATCCTCCTTCCTCGAGTTGGTCACTAGTTCCCCATCACCTTTCCATACTTCCAACCCAAGGAATTAGTGCATGATACCCATGTCCTTGGTTTTAAATTATCTTGCAAGGTCCTCCTTGCAAGATCTAATCAACTGGTCATTACTAATTAAAATCAAATCATCAACATATAAGACAATAATAGGCAATTTAGCTTCTACCAAGATGAATAAAGAAGTATTACAATTGCTTGCTCGCTCTGAGAACAACTTGAAAGTGAATAACCTATCTTTCTACTCATTCAGAAGCTTTGACCCAAACTTAATCAATTTCTTCCTCTTCTTGAGCCCCTATTTCCTTACGTAATTCCCTGATAAATTAGGCCCCTATTATTTACTAAAATCCTCAAATTGATTGTGAAATTCCCAAGGTTGATCATCTGATTGCATGCAACACTTGTACACTACTTAATAGTCTACGCTTGATGTTACATTGCCTTAGAATCTCCACCACAACTGGAGAAATCGAATTCTCTCCATGCACTAGCTATTTTGGGTTGATTAATGAGTTAACTAGATGAACACTGAGTTTGACTGAAGTCCCATTAAACAAATAACCTTCCACTAGTTCCTCCAATTGTTAGAACTTGTTTAAGTGAAGACAACTTGAAATAACTAACCTTGATTGCTAAAAATTAACAATCACACATGCTTAACTGAACTTTAACTCCTCTAACTCAAATTTATTGATCTAACTAAGTGACAAGAACCATGTCACCTCTATTAATTGCATCCAAGTTGTCTTCTAATGTGGAAATTCATTTTTTCTCAATTTAATCAAAGGAAAAATCAAATTGAGAATTTCACACTACATTTTTCAAGGCTCCCTCTCATCAAGAAATGGATTATCAACCACCTCTATTCTACACTTGTGGAACTCAAACTTCCCTCTTGACAAGGCATTTCTCAGAATTTCAGCATTTTGTTCCTCTTTCAAAATGTATTGTAGCAAAATTATGTGCCTCTGCACACAATCTTGTGAATGGTGATACTAAATATCTATATTCTTGGATCGATTGTGAAATACATGATTCTTGTAGAGCTTGATGAAAATTTGATTATCACATTAGATCATAGTTCGATCCATCATCTAGCCAAATAATCCCATATGTTTCTCATATTGGCTCCAATGATGCTTGAATTACAGCCATGTATTCAGTTTCTTGCGAGCTGAGCGGCACAAATATTTGCTTCTTGTTGTACCATGAAATAGTTGCAGACCCAACACTAACAATTCCACTTGATGTATTATTTGAGTTTGATGGACTCCCTACCCAATTTGAATCTATGAAGCCACACAACTTCATTCCCTTTATCTCTTTGTACCATAGTCCAAATTGGGTTGTGCCTCTGAGGTACCATAAAACATGCTTAGTTTCCTTCCAAAATAATTTGGGTGTCCTAACCATAGCTTGGCTCAACTCATTGAATGCACATCACATATCTCATCGTGTGTTCACAAGGTACATTAGTGAACCCAATAACTACCAATAAATAGTAGCATCCACTTCCTCACCTGAAGTGGCATCCTCCTTCCTCCAATTGGTCACTAGAGGTGTCTCCATGGGTTTGCAACTCTCCATGTAGAACTTATGTAGTATCTCATTTACATACTTTCCCTGACAGACAAACAGTTCCCCATCGCCTTGCCATACTTCCAACCCAAGGAAGTAGTGCATGATACCCATGTCCTTCATTTCAAATTCTCTTACAAGGTCCTCCTTGCAATATCTGATCAGTTGCTCATCACTAGTTAAAATCAAATCATCAACGTATAAGACAATAATAAGCAATTTAGCTTCTACCAAGATGTGATATAGGTTTTCATCTGGTAACTTTTTTTGAAGCCCAAACCAATGAGATAGTTATTGATCCTGGTGTACTAAGCACGATGTACATGTTTGAGACCGTGCAATGCTCGCTTGGGTCTGCACATATGAGACTCCCCATCAAATGTCTCAAAACCTTGTGGTTGCTCAATGTACACCTCCTCCTCAATAACCCCATTGAGAAATGTTTTTTTACGTCCATCTAGTGGGTCTTCCACCCCATCTTCATGGAGAATGCAAGAATTGATTTAATGGATGAGTACCTTACTACATGAGCAAAGGTCTCCTCATAGTCAATTACCTCAACCCTAGAGTATCCCTTGGCCACAAATATGGCCTTAAAATTCTATATGCTTATGTATACTACCTACTCAACCTTGAAGGTCCATCTTGAACGCACAACAAATTTATTAGCTTGTCTTAGGACCACTTCCCAAACACTGTTCTTTACAATCGATTCATATTCCTCCACCATTGCATCAACCCATACAGGTTTCTCCATTGATTCCTGCAAATATTATGACTCAGTGTCAACAAGATTAGTCATTAGAGCCATGTAGCGAGTGTATCAATCATGACCTTCTCTTCCTACGCAAATTTGAAGGATCTCCCACATTCTCCCTCGCATCCTGCACAAGTATATTAACTTGCTTGGTCCTTTTTCTACCTTCTCTGAATGGTTCTTCTTGAGTGGATGTCTCCACTCTCATCTCCTCAATTTGTGGCTACCCCACAAATTTGTGAGTCTCCTCCTTTGGAGCTAAAATCTCCTCTTCTAGTGGGATGTGGAGCTCCTTCTCGAGAGAGCACCACATCACTTTCTCCTCATCAACTTTTACATCCCTTCACTCAAATTTCATTATGAGGGATGACAAGTACACATAATAGTTTTGAGAAGTTTTTGTGTAACCCATAAAAACCCCCAATTCTATTGTTGGCTCAAGCTTCTTCCTTGATTCATTGGAGGCATGGTGGTAGAAAGAGGCTCCAAAAATCCTGAAGAGCAACACATCCAATATTCTCCCCGAAAAAACCTTCATCGGTGTAATCATGCCGAGAATCAGACGAGGAATTTGGTTATGCAAATAGACAATTGTGTCACATGCCTCTACCCACAATATAGTGGCAGGCCTTTATAATGCAACATAGCCCTCACGGTGCCCACAATGCTATGGTTCCTTCTTTTAGCCACCCCATTTTGTTTTGTTTTGTGGAGTGTTGTCAACTCTTGTCAAATTCCTTCTTTCACATAGAAATTTTTGAATTCACTCGACACAAAATAACCTCCATTATCGCTCCTGAGAGCCTTCACCTTCTTGTTGATTTCATTCTCAATCAGTGCCTTGAATTATATAAACTTGGAGAATGTCTCATCTTTCTTCTGCATGATCAAGATCCAACACTTCTGTGAGAAGTCATCAATAAAATTACAAAATATTTATGTTTGGGAGTGGAGGCTATCGAGAAAGGTCCACATACATCAGAATGGATCCCTTCCGAGACTGCATGTGCTTTGTTCTCCCGATCATGGAATGTAGATTTTGTGTACTTCCCCGAGGTATACCCTTTACATACATCTTGTTGGTTAAGTTATCATTTAGGGAGCCCACTAGTTATTTGTTGCATAATCTTGAAGAGCGACACATCCAACGTTCTCCCCGAAAAAACCTTCATCGGTGTAATCATGCCGAGAATCAAACGAGGAATTTGGTTATGCAAATAGACAGTTGTGTCACATGCCTCTACCCACAATATAGTGGTATGCCTTTATAATGCAACATAACCCTCATGGTGCCCATAATGCTATGGTTCCTTCTTTTAGCCACCCATTTTGTTTTGTTTTGTGGAGTGTTGTCAACTCTTGTCAAATTCCTTCTTTCACATAGAAATTTTTGAATTCACTCAACACAAAATCACCTCCACTAGTGCTCTTGAGAGTCTTCACCTTCTTGTTGATTTCTTTCTCAATCAGTGCCTTGAGTTATATCAACTTGGAGAATGTCTCATCTTTCTTCTGTATGATCAAGATCCAACACTTATGTGAGAAGTCATCAATATAAATTACAAAATATTTATGTTTGGCAGTGGAGGCTGTCGAGAAAGCTCCACATACATCAGAGTGGATCCCTTCCGAGACTGCATGTGCTTTGTTCTCCCGATCATGGAATGTGGATATTGTGTACTTCCCCAAGGTACACACTTTACATACATCTTGTTGGTCAAGTGCTCATTTAGGGAGGCCAGTGGTTATTTGTTGCATAATCTTGAAGGCGCCATGATGCAAATGACCAAGTCTTGTGTGCCAAAGTTCACCAACATCGCGACTCCGCACTTTCTCCACCTTAGTGCTTAATGCAACATAGTCTTCCACATATAGCTTATACAGGTTCTTCACATGAACCCTGATTTGCTTCACCTATCCCATGGCTATGTGACTTAATAATGCTTTTCCTTTTCTAAAGATCACATCATAACCACAGTGTTTCAAAACTGCAAGGAGATGATATTTTTATTTAGGCCCAGAATGAAGATGACATCCTTGAACTTAAGAGGGGTGACCAAATCCCTTTGAAAAATGAATATATAAATCTTAGCTGCATTGTACCTTCTGTCATCCCCCATCTCGATGTGCATTTTCAAGTCTTCCTCCTCGAGGTCACTGAAAAATTGTCTACACCCTGTCATGTGAAACGATGCACTTGAGTCCAAGTACCACACACTCCCCATCATTTTTCTTACCATGCATGCGATAAGGGTAAAGTAAAGCTCAAACTGTGAAGCAAGAGATTCACCTACTCCTCCTTCTAAGTTCTTCTTGCTCGGATTTTTATGTGGACACTTCGTGGCATAGTGTCCAAATTCATGACAATGGAAGCATTTAATTTTGGAAAAATATTTCTTCTTTCCCCCTTGGCTAGATTCTGGTTTGGATTGTGATTTATTCCATCTTCCCCTTCCAACCAATGCAATTTTTTCTTCATCCTTGCCGTTGGATGAAGTCCCATCGCTAGTATTCCACCTTATTTCCTCATGCACCAAATCAGACCATAAGCATTCCAAAATTGGTAGTTTCTCCCTCTCGTTAGTTCTTGGTAAGGCCTAGTAGGGATAGGCTTACCAAGTTAGCTTCTACAACATTAACACCAACCCCACCAACTTGATCAAGAACTTGTGTGAACTTACTTAGATACTGTAGAATAGTGTCACTACAAAACTCACTCGCACAGTACGTTATATCCTCCATTGTGGGTGTACCAAACTTCGGTCAAAACTGCTACTCGCTTTACACTATTCCAACTCATTTATGGCCTAGAAGTGGTACTACATATCAAGTGCCAGATTACTTCATTGAAACTCATTTTTGAACTCTTGCCCGACACCACTATTGAAGAAGAATGCTTGATGTATCTCAATCAGCTGGATGAGACCCATTGAGATGCCACACTAGAACTCGAAGCCCATAAGTGTCAGGTCAAATCCCAATATGACAAAAATGTCAAGCCTCATTCTTACCAAGAAGACAATCTTGTTTTACTCTATGATTAGAAACACGACCTCTTAGGGGCATGAATGCTTCAACCATTATGGATCGGTCCATATGTGATCACCAGAGCCCTCTCAAAAGCTGCCTATGAAATTCAGGACTGTGAAGGAATGCCATCGCTGAGCCCCAAAATGGGCTCTATCTGAAAAAGTATTATGCCTAGTATTGCACTAGGCATGAGCTTTGTAATTTTATGTATTTATAAGTTTTTTCTCTTTTTGCTATGAATGGATTTTTGCAATTTTGCGAGTATTTGTCTCATATATGTTTCTCGTTGTGCAGATGTCTTCATCACCCTTACTATACGTAGGATATGAAGATGGTGCCAGTCATCACACATGACACATTGCATCAATTGCTTGGGTCATTTACACACCTGATTTAAAACTACTTTGTTTCGGGGGAGTCTTTCTTGGCACCACCACCAACAGTATTGCTAAGTATATGTCTATAATATCACTTCTCACTAAAGCGTCATCTTGGGACATCTCCAATCATTAGGGGATTTTTTAGGTGTAAAATGGGCCTCCTGAGGAAATCATAAAATAATAGTGGAAATAATAAAATAAGATTAGATTACATCATCAAATTTTAGAGGGCAAAAAGAAAAACTATTTTTTTCAACTATATTTTCAACTTATCTTTTTATGGGTTTACTCAAATTTCAAGTGAAAACATTTTTTGGATGCATAATTTGATTCCTCACCCAAGGAGTACCCATGTTGCATACTTTCGATAGACCCTACTACACAAAAATGAGAAATACATTAAAAACATGATTGCAAACATGTTTTTTCATGTATTTCTCATTTTTCTTGTAGTAGTGTCCATCGAAATTATCCAACATGGGTACTCCTTGGATAAGGAATTAAATTTTTCATACAACGAGCACTCCCTCTCAAAATTTGAATAAAACCTTAAGGAGATAAGTTGAAATACAAGTTGAAAAAATAGTTTTATTATTTTATTATTTTTTTTTATCTTTTTACCCCTTTACTCTAAAAATGGTGAATCATCCTCCATGGTTGACATCATCATCTTGAATCCTATTGGTTCTTATAAAGTTTATTTTGGTTGTAGATTTTTCTTAGGAGGCCCATTTTAGACCTCAAAATTCCCCTAATGTTGGCGTTCAGGTTAGACTCTCAACTTGTTGTTATGAAATTGAAAAATCATTATCACATTTGAAATCCAATATTGTTACGTCATTATTTAAGGTACAACTCTTAGAATGCCAATTTGAGTTTATTACATATGAACACATTCCTCGAGAATTTAATGCATTTGCTGACTCATTAGTAAACTATGTATTAGATTGACATCTCTCTTGTTTATTATAGATACATGCATGAAAGTAAATATTTACATAGTTAAAAATTTACAAAAACATTAAAAAATATTTACATCATAAAAGTGTCAATCTCTCTCTCTCTCTGTCTCTCTCTCAGTGTGTCAAATCCAGTGTTTCACATCAGACAATTCGCAAAACTTGGATGTTTTAAGTGCAAAATAGCTATATTAAGGCTTTCTATAACACCTGTTGGCTAACCCATGCTATTGATAAGAGTCTACTACTCATTAAATCTAAAAAAGACTCTAGCTAACCTCTTAAGAGGAACTAGAAATCACTCAAGCAAATGGATGGTGTGTCGCTGCATATGGGAAGGGATCTCCCTCATGGGAAGAGGAGGAACACCCATGCTCAGGCCTTTGAATTTCCTCAAAAACTTTCATAGACTCTTCGCATCATCTCCATCTTAGGAAGCCGCCACACCCGCACCAGCTCCAGGTAGTTGGTCCCCCCGCCTTGCTTAGCGAGGCCTAACCGCAAGTCGCACTGGCGCGAGATATTCGTCAATCAAGCGTTTCATATTAGCACTTGCTCATCTATAAAATCAAAAAAATTACATAAACATTAAAAAGTTAAAAAATACTTTAAGTACTCTAAGAAATCTTCTTACCTTGAGGCCCCTAATGACTACCAGGTTGCGGCATCAAATCTTGATCTCCTATAAAGTCCATGCCTTCATAAGCATAGTCATCAATCATCATAATTTGGCCATTAAGCCACTCAAAGAAGTCATATTCAAATAAATGTCGGATTAAACCCCCCTCCAGTAGGAGAATCTAGCTAAGCCCATCATTGTTGCCCGTGTTCTCTAGGATCAGCCTGACCCAAGCTCATTTGTGGCCTCATCACGGGAACTCTCTCAAGAAATAAGGACACAATGAGAGTACCATACGCAAATTTCATTTGGGTATGAGTCTTACAGGCTGTCAACTCTTCCTTTAGCTGGCGAAGAACTGCCTCACATTAGTTGTATATTTGAGGTTGTAAGTAGTCAATAGAAAGTAATAGTTGAGCCTTCGTCGCTACATGAGGAATCTTGGACCCCACCAAGCACATGATTATCCACAAAATGGCCCTCATGGGCCTTATCCTGATCTGCTCAATGGGGACCATGATGCTCACTAAATCACTGCCAGGTCTGCAGTGAGTTTAGACCAACTCGAGCATGGTTCGTGGATCTGTCCTATCTTCGATCAAGTTCACTGGTGCACCGCTACACGAAAAACCTGTCAGAAAGTATATATCATCTCTGTTGATCAACAACTCTTGATCCCCGATCCGGAACACCCCTTGGTGTTCATCCCACCGTTGGATTATTTAACTCAGAAGTTCTTCCTGACCCTTCATCAGGTCAAGCCTTGCATACTTCATCAAGCCACATCTTCACAAAGAAAGTATGCATGTTGGATCAATTAGCATATGTAGTTCCTCACTGTCATGATCTCTTTCTCTCCATAGGCTCATGATGATGGCCCCAAAACTACACAAAATCACCCAAAATTTAGTCAAAATGATGGAGAAATGACAAATAAATCATATGTTAGGGTTTGGAAGTGTTCCCATGCTACCTAACACCCCTCCTTAGGCCAACAGGTCATGCTAACGCAGACCCGTAGGTCGTGAAGGGCGTTTAACGCTCCTTTAGACCTAGAAGGGAGTGTTAGTGCATACCATTGACTAGGTGTGGTGAAGTAAAATTATGAGTGCGGACACAAATGATTCCTCTAGCCCGATAATGAGTCTAGCCACAACCGATACATTCTATGGAAGATTTCCTTAGGTTAGAACCAATTAAGAGGGATACCTCTTAGTATGCTTATCCCGTTTGGTGATTACCTTGCTTTCTTGCTCCACCTATCTCTCGTTTCCGTCTTCAAACACCTGAAACAAGTAAACAACAACAAAAAACAATTGTGATAATAGAAAAATTATAATTCAAACTATTTAACAAGTTAGGAAACATTAAGCCATGAACATGTAAGATTACACATCATGTAGGAAATCAATTGATAGTTGCATATATATTGAATCAAGAAGAGATTACAACCATTGTCTTGATGTCGTCGTTCTCCTTCGATAAAACCAGGTTCCCACACACTTCCATTAGCATTCCACGATGGCTTCAACAATGATAGTTTTGAGGCTCTTCCATTTAGGCTTCACACTAAACCAAATTCACACTTCTCCCTCACACAACTAGAGAGATACAACTATGAATAGCTTGTTGTTTACTCCAAACTTAATTAGCACCAACACACCAATATTAACACTACAACACTAGCTTGTGCTTGGGAAAAGGGAGGTTTATATAGCATGAATGGATGGGAGATGGTTCCTCTTCTCATGGGATAAGGTCTTATCTTTTGAGGTAGTTCCATCCTTATAGGGGAAAGGAGCCCAAATTGACATCCTTGACCCCATCTGGCTAAACCATTTACCAGACATCTATTACGAAGCTTCTAGAGCTAGAAGCCTCGGCTCCTTATTTAAAAAACTTTCCATAAGAGGACCAGCACAACTGGAACAAAGCTCAGCCACTCTGGTCTATGCTAGGGACAATGTTAATTCATGCATATCAGTGCCAGAAGGACAAGGGTCATTAGCACCGGCCTTGTAAACTGGGAAAATAGAATATTTGGGTGAAATGGTGCAAAAGGGAATTGTTCTACTCATGAAGAGGGACACAATGCGAGTTTTTCATGAAGGGAAAGCATGTAGGGTTCACTATAGAGGTCCTCTAGGATCAAGGAATCGAGAGTACAGGGACAATGAAAAAATGCTATATAACAGATGCCCCTGAAATTGTGAAGGCCGAACTAGAGTGAGGGATGAAATGCTTTCCACTGTGCAAAAAAGGTAAAGTGCATTATCCAATTCTTGAGGAAAAATAGGTCAAAATATTTACAAAACCTAATATTTCATGAAAAATTGAATAAAAGGGAGGAAAAATAAATATTTTTTACCATTTAGTATTTTACCTTGATGTGAAAGACTTTTTACTCACTTTTGCCTTAATTGTTATACAACAAATTATGGGTGATCCGAGAGGTCATTCGTCGATCCGCTAGTTACAGGTAAGATCCAAAGCCCTAAGCTTCACTTTCATACCATGTATTCCTATGTTTAACCATTTTTAAGATT
Source organism: Pinus taeda (assembly GCA_000404065.3). Classification (NCBI taxonomy): domain Eukaryota; kingdom Viridiplantae; phylum Streptophyta; class Pinopsida; order Pinales; family Pinaceae; genus Pinus; species Pinus taeda. The sequence continues at coordinate 12,659 of APFE030666465.1, read as the reverse complement.
TTTGAGGGAGGATTTGTCAAAAAAAATTCACCCTTGGTCGACAAGACTTTCGGGTACAGAATTGTGTCGGCCGAGGGTAATTAAAACGACCTATCGCAACGTCAGCAAAATTATTTTTAAAACAAGTGTGTTGGGGCCATGAATAGGGAAAAAACTAATTTCCCCTCAAAACCACCGTTGGAATTTGAAAATTATGGGTCAAAAATGATTATTGACTTAAATCCATGGTCTTTGCAAGAAAGAATTGTTGAAAATGGTAGGCTGGAAAGAATGTGAGCACAAGGATGCGGACACTGAGGCACTGAATGATCCAAATTGCCTGAACTCTTTAAGGCATTGTTGGCTCCTTAAATTCTTTCTCACACCAAGGATTTCAGCCTAACCTTAGTTTCTTCAGTACCTGATTAGTCTCTGGGACATAAATCGGGAAATAATCATCATTGGTGACCAAGAGCTAGAGTTAGAAACTTCAGACGTATATCTCATCACAGGACTGTCCCAGAGAGGGGAACTAGTCAACTTATATGAGCCACGACCAATTTGGGCAAGCATATCCATGTTTCTTGCCAAACATTGCCCTGAAGCCCTCAAATCCAAGAGTAACAAGATTGATATTGCCATCGTTTGAAATCTAACACTGAGAGTGCTACTGTTGACCATCAATAGAGTGGTGGGGTCCCAGGCAATGCATGAGACTAACAAGTCAAAATTCCGATATTCCATCGAATTCATAGCACCGATGATCTTCAATTGGGTGGAAGCCATGAAGATCAACATAAAACGCCAATTGGCCAAAGCTAAGGTAGGGAATCTGAAACAATTTTGCTTCGAATCCATACTAGTCACCTTTTTCTTGGAATGGTTTCCACTATTCCAGTACCAATTGACTGAAGTAGATCCTCTAGTGCGACGTGACCCACGGATGGCCCTCTAGAGTCATTTGACACCCAAGATCACTGATGGCCAACACATGTCATACAAGCCTACCTTATTTTCATGGCTACCACAACAATAGATTGTCATGGAGGACTGTCCATACAATGGCACTAACTTCTGTGGAGGTCCAGACATGCCGCTGCCAGATGGGGAGGATTTTGACGATGAAGGAAAAAAATCAAATTTTTTAATTTTGTGACTTTTTAATTGTTTTTGATATATATGTGTTTATAAAATTTCACTTTGTTAATTCAGATTTTGGACTAGAGCATCCTACTGTGACATCCCCAACAGCTAGCCACGTCGCCTCCCAATTTGATGTTATCGCTCCTTATTAGGAGGGGAGTGAAAATGAGGAGGAGATTGTGAGGAACATTGAGGGGTTGACTCATGGTATCCCAAAGTATGCTTGGATGCGAGACATTCCTTGCCAGTACCAGAGATACACAGTGGGAGTATCATATGAGATTCACTAATTGTTGTCTCGTGTTGAACGAGCCATGTCATGCTACCACGATCACCACACTAATTAGTTACTAGGTCCAGCATTTACATTTTTGAGGCCTACGTGCCACAGATGTATGAGGCCTATGAGCTGCCGATGTTATTTTAGACACGCATATTATTTTTTTGGGGTTTTAATGCATCAAACATTATCACCATATATATATATATATATATGTATATGCTATATTTTCTTGCTTACTATGGTACAAATGATTTGTTTTATCTTTTCGCATGTTTCACAAATGTCAATCTAACACATAATTAGCTAATGCATATGTCAATGTATTCATGCTTCTAGGAATATGATGATATGTAATGTAATCAAAATGCCTTTCCAGTAGACGAACGCGGAGATACATTCTCATTATTTGAGGGTTTCTGACGAAATATTTCCCGTTGAGTTGAAGGATGACAAGCTTTGAATCTAGGTTGACAACTAACTCTCGAATGTCAAGAGAAATGGCTTCTCACAATAGTTCGATGACCGCACTGTATTTAGAAAACTTGATAGTTGTGCAACCTAAAGAAATACCTTGAAGATCAATCAAATCACCATGAGGGTAGGTTCTGGGTACTACGACAAGCACCATCAACAAAACTGATGTGGGGAGTCACAAACATCTTCAAAGCAAGGAAAACATAGTAAACAGGAAAGTTGTTTGAAAACTCACACACCAAACCACACTACACAAAAATGAATGGCACAGTAATGTACACAAGTAACCATGCAAGATGACCTAAGTATAGTACTTCTTGAGAGAGTCCATGATGGGACTTTGGTAATTGATCAACATAGATGAACACCGGAGTTTTACCGTTGTCATAACAAGTAAGCGTTGACTTGGAAAACTAACAGAGTAGAATTCATATAAGGCATTTCCCCCATGACCCCTAGGCGAGGGAGGGTTACAAATCGGATGACAACCCCATTGCAATAATGGGAAATGGGGAAAGACTCGAGGAGGGAGAACAATCCTAAATCCATGAAGGGATAAAGGTTCCCTCTATTGAAAGAGCTTAAAATGGCAGGCAAAATTGACATGTCAATAGATATATGAGAAGATAACTCTTCGAGACTGGTGGACATGACCACCAGGTGAGGCAGGAACGAGGAATGATGATGAGTATCGGTCAAGGTGGTTCCTCAAGAGAAATTACTTCCATGATACCTTCATTAGTAAATGTCTCATCTAAGGGAGCAAGAGATTCCAAAGTGCTAAGCCATGGGGATTGAGAATACATATCAAGAGAGGTCTTCAAAACAGAAGAATCAGAGGATATAGAACATGAGGCCAAAACAATTTCCACATAATTAATTTCTTCAGTACTAAGTGGCATAACCTTGCTCCAGGTATCAACACAAGCTGGTGAAGGTATGACACAAGGGTTAGATTTGATTGAGACCATGTTGACAGAGGCAACATGAGGAGGTGTGAGCGAAAAAATTCCCGTTAAGGAAGAATATTTAAAAGGACCTACCGCCACACTCTCATAGGGAGAACCATTGTGCTTGACGTACAGAACATTTCCATCTGAGGAGCAAGAGGAAAAGAAGGACATATGGTCAACAGTGACAATATTCCTTTGGTGGGGAAAGGAAATCACGCAGAATAGGGAGGAAGCTACAACATACATAGCATGGGTCTAGCTCCGCCAAAGTAGAAGATTATAATTGATATTGGCATCAACAATAACTACCTCGTCTTGTATTGTCTTTACCTCTAAAGTAATGGAAAGGTTAGGTAAGACATCAAAGGGTCACGAATCACGCTGATCGAAAGCTTCCAAAGTGTTCAGGGATTCGTTCAAAGCTGGAGAACTAATGGCCTTCCAGAATGCAATTGACATGATGCGGGTGGAAGCACCTTCATCAATGACAGTCCTGTGGATGGTCTTCTCATTGACGATTACCTAAATGAGAAAGGAAATCTGATGAGGTAGGCATGGAACATGGTTCTCTAGATCAAAACATATCAAATTGGAATTGGTGGGAAAATACCCTCGATAGTTGAAAACAAATATTTCTGCTGTGATATGAAGCTTTGGAGCACCTCGAGAGCTGATATACTTGACGACACCTGAGCCAAGTCCTCAACAAGATTATAGTGCTGAGCGGCTCGAGCGTTGGGATTGTATGAGGATTTCCTTAGCACACCTCGACAGGGTGGCCAAATAGCGGAATCAGGGCTAGGGAAACCGATATGAAGAGGGCCAGAACTCATAATAGAAGAAGAAAGGGTGGCTTCTTTCTCTTTCCTGGCTATCAGAGCAGGAGTTCAGTTATCTTTTGATCTAGTAGCCACATTAATAGGCATGCTCATCATGAACACTTGAGATCCTAAGGAAGAAAAGGATTGAGGTTGGTCTACCATTTGGGTCTACTGAGACTAAAATGGCTCTTTTAGGAGAGCTTGGGCCCCTTTGAGCAAAATAATAACTTCAAATCGTTGAGGAAAATACTTGGTGTAGTGATCCTCCTCACAAGTGAGGTAGTGATACTTAGGTTTCCATTCTGAAGACTCACCAACAAACAATTTAGGAGGACCCTGTTTTGGGGCATTGGCTTTACCCTTGCCTTTTCCTTTCTTCTTACCTTTCAAGGATTTTTCTATTGTAGTAATTTACACAACGTGGACCTCTAAAGTTTTACCAGGGCTAGGTGGATTTTGAGAAGAACTATTGGAAACAATGTTTGAGACCAAATTCTATTTGGAAGAATATTTAACAGGGTTTTGGGACACTAAACCAATGACTCCATCAACAGGGGGTGTAGCCTGTGACTTCGATGTCGTGGGGTCGAATTATGGCCACGAAGCATCCGGTAATAACTCATACAAAGTGCTAGAATGAGAGTAAACTAGATCTAAGTATTGGGCATGAGAAATGGCTTGTGCTTCGGTAACACACCCACCCATAGCTATATTACAAGCAATCGGGGCCACTAATGACTTAGTGAACCATTCAGTGAGCAAATGATCAAAAATCTTGAATTTGATTAGGCAATGTCTACATCTCCATTCATGGATGTGATCAGAGATGTCTGTTGCAGTATCTTGCTTAAGCGATGTGAGCAAATAGGTTTCAGTTTCATAGTGAATCAGTAGTTGGAAATGCATGAGGAAACCCATGGCTAAATAGTTAAATTCATGGTAAGTAATTCAAGGAAGCTTGATGTACCATTTGGTTGTAGCACCTGTGGGGGTTTATTGGAAAAGACAGAGATGAATGGAATCGTCAACATAAGAATTCGAAGATCACCAGAGGTGATATGTCATCACATGGGCTTGAGCATCTTCTTTTTCTTTCCCATCAAATTTTGGACAATTTCTCGGGATCTTGGGTGGAATTGGAGGCCAGTATGGTGAATAAAGAATTGGATCATCTATAAGGAAAAACACATATGGAAACTCTAGTGTGGCCAAGAAATAAAATTGAGTATTAAAAGGCATTGGAGGTCAGTAAGTAGGTCCAACCAGAGGAGCCCATCCCTGCTGGTAAGAATTTTTGCCCCATAGTGGGGGATTTTGGCCATATGGCATTTGATTTTGCCCCCATTGTGGGTTACCTTGACCATAGGGAGGATTTTGACCTTGACTGCCTTGGATTTGTCTACTCATAGGTTATTTATAAGCAAAATACGGGTTAAGAGGTTATTGAGACTATTGACCTTGGGCATTTGGGTATTGTACCTGTTGTCCCTGAGCATACAGGTGGTGAACCTGATTCCCCTGAACAAGAGGATTTTGAACCTGGTCCCATTGGGCATAAGGATTATACACTTGTTGCCCTTGGACATAGGGATTTTGTAGCTACTGCCCTTTACCAAAAGGATTCTATACCTATTGACCTAGGACATTAGGGTTTTGTACCTGTTGATATGTATATAAGGGTTTCTGCTGCCCGGGTTAGTTTTGTTGTTGCAAGGGTTGGCCTTGCGATTGCAAAACTTTTCCCTAGGGCTACAGAGGTTGGCCTTGCAAGGACATGGATTGAGAGCTTAATGGAGTGTAGTGGCCAATCTAGGGTGCTATATTAGACTATATTTATTATCAACCAGGGTAAGTAAACTTCGAGGCACGTGTCTAAAGTCTATAGACATAAAGGATTCCTAACTAAGTGTTTATTATGATAAGCTACAATACTCCTTTACAGAAGGTTAATATATGTTTCCTCTCACCTTAACACTCAGATCACGTAATTTATCTAACTGTCCTAAAGGTACAACGTATTGCTAGACTAAGATTTTAATCCTCTTACAAGGATGCTATGCACAAAATCTCTGTCTAGTTAACATTTAAGCATTCATGAAAAATCAAAAGCACACTGAATTTTAAATGGATGAAAACATAGTCTATGGATATGCTTTAAAATATAACAATGGATCAAATATCTTACAAGATATGGTTCAATGATCTAACGATAAAGTCTTCAAGCTATCACAATAAATACCATTTGTGAGAATTTCTAATCAAATCGACAAAATCATAACCATGGAAATAACACTAAACACTATGCACACTATTCAAATTCAAAAACTGCTAAGGAAATGAAATTAACAGTATACCAATCCACGCAAGGCCCATCCATATTCAATGGCACACTGAAGTAAACTCAAGCAACGAGAGTATTAACGCATAAACGCTATTAGATTAACACGGTCACTGTAATTAAGTTCTGAAGATTGCAATCACATACAAGAGTTTTGTTCTCAAACAATACACAGAGATAATAATCGTAACTGTTTTTGAAAAAAAATAATACACAGTCTTTATCTGCTTGTCCCTATCTGAATCGAATGTACATTCATTAAGCAGATTTTCTGCTTTTACAATGGAGTGATTTTTGGCCATTTCTAATCTAAACCGATTTCCAAAAACAAAACGAAACTAGTTTGGGAAACCATGGCTTTTTACTGCCTTTGTAACCAAAAGGCTGGGGTTTGACCAGCGTTGACTGCATAACCAGTAGCTTTTGATTTGCTGTAGAATCAATTTTTCACCATGCATGTACATTCCAGGTCTCGTTCCTATCCATTGATTTGGCTTGCCTATCATGCCACGTGTCAAATGATAAACCATTTACACGATGTTATGACTTCCTGTAATCTTTTTGTTGAAAATTCCCAATTTCTAACATAAAAATTCATAAATTAACTTTAATTTAAACTAACAACTATAATGCTACTAATTAATCAATTTCGATGGATATAAGGGGTCTATGGAGGAAAAATATAGACAAATGATGGTGTTTCTAGAAGAAAAAGATGGTAATGGAATGGTACCAACATCTCCCCCAAGCTCAATGACTTACCATGTCCTCATGCTAATCCTGATGCGCTGCCTCTATAGTCTGTTCTTGCCTATACCTCTGCTGCTTTTAACAATGCATCTATGTTCTTCTTAGCTTGGGCATCTTTTTGAATGTGGAGCTCATGTTTCAAACTCTTGTATTTCTCCTTGACAGCTTTCTTTTGAGTATACCATTTGGTTGCCCACTTGCAAATGTCAGTTTGTTCAGCCTTGAGCTCTTTGATTTGCTCCTTAAGCTTCTCATTCTTCTACTGGGTTTTCTTACTTTGAGTTTTCAACATCTCGTTCTCCCTCTTGATGACTTTCTCCAGCATGTTAGCCTCCATCCGTTCTTCTTTTAAATTTTGAATTTGTTTTTCCAACCTCCTTTGTTTCTTGATTGCAGGTGGTGACTCTTTTCCTTGCCTATTGTTGCTCTCAACCTCCATTTCGGCTTTTGGTCTAGGCTGTGAGTGAGCACTGCTCTCAATGTCCATCGACGAATGTGCATTTGATTCTGGTTGATCTTCTTGTGGCTAGGTCTTTTGTGCTCTCTTGGATCTTCTTGTATATGTAGTGAAAATTTTATCTTGCTCCATTTTCTGGGCAACCTCTTGCCTCATCTTTCTCGTCCTCACACTACTGCTTGGTGGACAGACATTGGTTGATTTGTGCACAGGGATCTCTTCATCAATGTCAAGCATAAATCCTGAGTGCTCTTGTTGTTCTTGCTCATCCTCTCCATCTTTGATTTGATTGGCAGCCAAAAATTCCTTCCATGTCTTTCCCTTTTTCTGCACTTAAAATTCAATGAGAATTTTAATTAACCCGAAATGATACAAGCTTTTGTTCTCATTACCCTTTTTCTTTTGGATAGTTTTTGACATCTTGGTCAAGCCCTGCAAGAGGAAATATGGTAAACTAATGGTGCACTTCCCTTTTAAATGTAACAAGAGTTTGACGAGGTATAAATGGATTATGTTGTAACGACCCTCACATGTAACAAATTTTTGAATGATATACACCATTTCATCCCATGGATGCATCAGCCAACTCCTAGGGACACCCTTCTTCCAGTTAACAGATGAAACCCTCGACCTGGACATGAATTGGGTCCATGATTTTTCCTTGAATTGTTTTGGTTTGAAGTATTTTTCTCCTTCTGGGCTGATCCCCAAGGATTGTGCTATGGTGTTTTCTGAGATCCTAAATGAGAAATTTCCTATCAATGCTTTCTCCCCATTAAATGTACAGGAAAACTATTTAGTTACTTCCTCATTGCTCCCATTAAACTTCTCCAAGAAGGGTAGCCATTGTTTTTATCCTAAAATTGCAATATGGTCATCATGGTACTCAGAACTATCAAATGTGTTTGGCTCTACTCTATTAGTCATTTTGACAGAGAAACTCCTGCTCTAACCCTCTTCGTTTATGCTTAATAATTTAACAAGGATATTTTGGTTTGTTACCTTTGTTTTTCACTCCACACAACCGACCTGGTAGCGCCCTCTGTTCTTTGAGATCAACTTCTTCAATGGCGTAGGCAGCGACCGGATGACTATCCTTGAATTATGGCAGAGATAGAAACTTTTGAGCCCAATTATTGTGCCTTCCTTTGGTAGCACTTGTTGTTCTCGGCCTTTGTTTTTGAAATCACAACACTTGAATTGCTAGTATGGAACGCCCTTTTTACAACTAAGAATGAAATGGAATTTTAACAACCAACTTGACCCAATTTACTGTAATAATAACAGAGTGTATTCATATTTCAATGGAAAAGGAGTAACTGTACTGGGTTATATGAGTACCATCATGAGAACGCCGTAAGCATGTGTGTAGTACTGGAGTATAATAACGGATAGTTGTTTGCATGAGTCGACTTGGTCAAACGATCATGTTATAACTTGGACGATTCAAAAACAATGAATGAAATCGTGTAACATTTGGCTTTCCGATAGTTCACCACCTGTCCCTTGCTCATTAGTACTTGGCCAAATAGGGAGATGTTGGACCGATAGTAAGGTTTGATGGCCGATGAGGAATTAATAACAAGGCTGGGAGGGTGGTATAATAGAGGATTTTAAAATCGTAGGAGGAGTATGGGGATAGGCTAGAGTGTTGGGAAATGATAGGAATTAGGAATATGACAAGGGCGATGGATATATAGGTGTTTTCAAAATTGATCATAAGCAGTCATAGTCATCACATTTAACACTAAAATAATCTAAGAATTTAAATGTTAAAAATAAAAATTACAACAATACATTACACTTTTATTGGTTGATCAAGGGTTGAGTTGGCATGCATAGGTAGGACTGGTCTTTCTTGTTCAAATATGACTAATCTTTGTTGTCCATAACAGGTCCCTCTGAGATGAATTTGGATACAACAGGTCCCTCTGAGATCTAGAGAATGTTTGTGTAGCTTCTTTGAAATCTGGAAAAGAACTATGTGTGTGCAGCTTCCTTGATCTTTGGTGTTTGATGGAGCCTCGGTGATAAGCAACCTTTGAATCTTTGTTGAAACTTTGTTGAAGCTTTATTGAAGTAGCTTGAGATAGAAGTCTATAACAGGTCCCTTTGATGTTTGTTGAACAGGTCCCTCTAATGTTGGTGCTGGTAACATGGTCTTCTGAACAAGTCCCACTGCATAGTGCCTACACAAGTCCCTCTAATTAGAACAAAGACAAAGACAACTACTTTATTGAAATACTGAAGTGCTGAAACAAACTCTTTGAGAATTTACAATGAGGAGATAAACTCTTTGAGAATTTACAATGAGGAGATGAGATAAGAAAAACAAAAATGTTGTTGCTTCTCCCCCACTAAACTTTGACTTGTCCTCAAGTCATTATTGAATCTATGAATCAACAGGAAACAAAAAGAACAAGGAATTCTTACTGGCCAAAGAATTGTTTTGAAGTAAGAATTCTGGGTTAGAGTGTGCTAGAGTCTGGTTTTCACATCTAAACCATTATTATTATTTTTTTTTAACTTTCTTCTTATTTTTTTGTTTGTTTGTTTGTTTGTTTGTTTGCTTGTTTTTTTTTTAATTTCTAAATTGAAATGAAATGAGCTAAGGTAGAGATACTACAACTGAAGGCTACAATATCTCAACCTCCCTTTGCTAAGATATAGATTGAAGAAAATCCTCCTTGGTGATGGGCTTATGATAGAGTTTCAATCTATGGCCATTGACAAGAAATGGGTGACCTTCTCCATCAATGGTAATAAGCTTGACTGACCTATTCTCATGAACTTGAACTATTTCATATGGGCCCATCCAATGTGTGGTAAATTTGGCTTTATGATCTCTGAATTTAGAGTCAAAGAGTAAATCCCAGTCTCCTTCTTTGAACTATTTCTTTTTGATATGTGCATCATGCCACTGCTTCCTTTGTTTTTGCATTAGGAGTGTTGTCTCCTCTGCTTGCTGCCTCATTTCATCCAGCTGGTTCAACTGATGAATTATTTCTTGTTGTGCTTCATTAAGATCAATTACCAAATCTGCAGCCATCTTAAAAGTATGTATTTGAAACTCAATAGGAAGCATTACCTCTTTTCCATACACCAATTTATATGGTGTAAATCATGTAGTATTCTTCCACGTGATTCTATAAGCCCAGAGTGCATCTTTGAGATTCTCTTCCCAATTCTTTCTGTTCATTGCTACGGTCTTAGTGATAAGTCCTTCCAATGTTTTATTTGTGGATTCCACCTGGCCATTGGCCTGTGGATGGTAAGGTGTACTTCTTCTATGCTCGATTTGATATTTTTCTATGATGCCCTTAACTAACTTTGAAGTAAACTGAGTACCTTGATCTGTTACTATCTCCCTTGGTACTCCATACCTTACAAAAATTTCTTTAAAAAGGAAGTTTACCACTGTTTGTTCAGTTTCCCGGACTAGTGCTTTGGCTTTAGCCCATTTTGTCATGTAATCAGTACATACTAGGATGTACTTCTTACCATTGGAACTTGGATTAATGGGTCCTATGAAATCTAGAGCCCATTTTTCAAATGGCTCTAGGTGTATTTGAGGCTGAAGAGGCATTTCATTTGTAGCTATTGGCCTACCCATTCTTTGACAACTATCACAACTCTTCACGTACTTCTTGGAATCATTAAAAATAGATGGCTAGTAGTATCCAAGACTAAGAATCGTGAATGATGTTTGTTTATTTGCAAAATGCCCACCACACGGTTCATCATGGCAAGATTTTAAAATATCAATTATTTCATCATTTCTTACACATCGTCTAATAATCATATCATAACCAGTGTAAAATAAATCGCCATTAACCCATGAGTATCAAGCACTTTGTTTGATTAGCCTCTTCTTTTCCTTTGGAGTAAAATGTGGAGGTGTTCTTCTTGTGGACAAATAATTGGCCAAGTCAACACACCAAGGATTCACTATTGAAATTGCAAACAAATGTTCATCTGGAAAAGAATCTTCAACCAGAACAACCTCACCTTGATTTTTTAGTGTAGAAAGAAAATCTGCCACCTGATTCTCCTTACCTGGTATATCTAACACTGTGATGTTAAATTCCTGTAACAATAACAACCATCTGGTAACTTTGCCACTAGTTACTAGTTTATTAATCAAATTCTTAATGACAGAATGGTCAGTATGTACAAAAACCTCATAACCAGTTATATAATGTCAGAATTTATTCACATCATGTATGATTGCAAGCATTTCTTTTTCTGTGACTGTGTAGCTTGATTCTGTAGGTGTTAGATTTTTACTAATGAAATAGATGGCATAATGACAAGAATCCTCTTTTTGGCCTAATGAGGAACCTACTACAGTATTAGATGCATATGTAAAGATGTGAAATGGTAGGTTCCAGTTAGGTCCTTTTAAGACTGGTGTGTTTGATAACTTTTCTTTGAGTGCGTCAAATGCTTGCTGACAATTATCATTCTAGTTAAAAGGTACATATTTGGCTAGAAGCTTAAACAAAGATAAAGCTATTCTACTAAAATGTTCAATAAACCTTCTGTAATAGCTTGCATACCCAAGAAAAGTTATTACCTCTTTTTGAGTCTTCGGAATTGGCAAATAGACAATGATCTAGATTTTTGATGGATCAACTTTAATGCCTTCAGAAGAAATATAGTGTCCTAATACTATCCCTTCATTTAACATCATAAAACACTTTTCGTTGCTCAGGGACAGATTACCTTCATTACATCTCTTCAAAACTTTTTCAAGATTCGTTAATGCATGTTGAAATGAATCACCATACACTGAAAAATCATCCATATAAACTTCAACACAATCATGAACTAAATCAGCAAAAATAGCTAATACAGCTCTCTGAAATGTAGCTGGAGCATTGCAAAGTCCAAATGGAAAAACATTATAAGCATAGGTTCCCCAAGGACAAGTAAAAGTGGTTTTGTCCCGATCCTCTAAGGCTATCCTGATCTGGTTGTAGCCACTGAAACCGTCGAGAAAAGAGAATGATGATTTCCTAGCTAATCTGTCTAGCACTTGGTCAATAAATGGTAGTGGGAAATAATATTTGAGGTTTGCTTTGTTCAATTGCCTGTATTCAACACAAATCCTCCACTTACCATTTTTCTTGGGCACTACTACCAATGGCGATACCCACTGACTTTCAGAGATAGGATAGATAAAATTGACTTTCAACAGTTTTTGTAATTCCTCTCTAACAATATCCTTAAGCATGGGGTTCATTCCTCTATGTGGTTGCCTCACTGGTTTTGTATTACTATCGGTATAAATATGGTGAGTGCATGTTTCAGGGTGAATTCTGTACATATCGGTGCAGTCCCAAGCAAATGCTTTCTGGTATTTTCTCAATAATTGAATCAATTTCTCTTCTTGAGATGAGTCTAGGTGAGTGCCAATATTCAAAGTTTTTCCTGGACTAATCTCTATGGTCTTCCTCTG
>APFE030666463.1:0-13253 GCA_000404065.3 Pinus taeda | reverse complement strand
TAAAATAATTTTATTTTAATATTAAGTAATATCATTTTCAATAAGAATTTTGAGATAATATTAATTAATTAACTAATTTTAACTTTATTAAAAAAAAAAAATTAGGAAGATAATTGGGAAAACAAGAAAAATCTAGGAAGAAAGAGCAGGGATCCAACACTTGTTAATGCTCCAACCATCGTCTCTATTCAGATTGACGAGCCTTTGTTCGATCTCTAAGGCCTCTCTGAATTTTCAATGATGAAAGTGGTCAATCCTAGCGATGACCTTTGTCTATTCTATGCAAATGTGATGATTGGTTTTTTCTGCATGTTCAGCCAATGTGGAGGAGTGAGACCTTCCATGCTTTATGTCTCCAACATGCTCACAAATCCTTTGATTTATTGACCGACCAGTCTCACCAATATAAGAACAAGGAATCATATAAACACCCTTTCCATCCTTAGGGTTAATAGGGTTCTTAGCCGAATGAAGAGAATTTCGAATAGTGCGAAGGGATCTAAAAGAAGAAGGAATATTATGTTTTTTCAGGATCCTCACGATTTCATCTGAGGTCCCTTGAATATAAGGAAAATGAACCCTGGAAGATCTGATTCCTCATCTTGTCCTGAAGATGAACCGCATTGGTTGGTTCGAAACGCGTCGACGAGATTTTATTTTATGTGATTTTTACCGAAAATGTTGTTACAATTACATTCTTATTACTAACAAAATATATATAAAGAAAACCAACTTAATGTACTTATATGATGTAAGGCATCTATATATGGCTACCTGATAGACTAATTTTTGCTACAATTTTAAATTTTTATAGGTTACGATTAGATGTACATAGTCACAAAATGGATAAGATGCATATCTCAGATATATGGTTACAGGACATACAATGCTATGTTGATCATAGATTTAAATTGTATTAGCTATCAAGAGGAGTGGATAAGAACATGGCACATATTGTATCTATAAACATCGTTTTACTAATAGAAAATCTGTTGGTTTTTTTCTTATTAAAAAAAAAAAAACAACAACAACTTACAACTTGCAACTTTCTTTTTGTAAATTAATGCTTTGTAATGCCAAAAAATCAGGATTACATATTTTTTCCAAAATGCGCCTTGAGGATTTTAATCCTCCTCAAACCATTACCATTAGTTGGCTTACATATTTCCATACAGCCCTGGATACAAAATTCACAAGACTAAACACCACACCATGGCCACAAAATTCATAAGTTTGAACACTTCACCATGACCAACACATAGAGTAATAAAAACTAAGTACATCATAAAGTCGAAAGCCCTTTTGACTAGGAAAAACCAAAACAAAAAGAACATAGAACTACAAATCCAGCCACTAGGAACATTAATCATTATCTGAAGAAGATATTGTTGCTGGTACCCTCGCGCTCAAATCTAGAGTATCTAGCAAATTCCCACTATCAAATTCACATTTGCAATGTGCCCCTCCACATGGGCAAGGCAAGAATCAATCTTGTCCAAGCATGCACATTGATTCATGAGCATTCTTTTTTTGTCCTCCAAGACCTCTTCACTTGCTTGTCTTTCAGGAACAAACCCAACAATGTCTTCATTTGCTAGTGCAGGGCCACTGAGCTCTGATATTGCTTCTTCCTGCCCCTTGTGTGCCCAATATTAAGAAGCCAAGTCGACATATCCTCTAAGATTTCTAAATCTAAGTGGGATTGTCTCTCCACACCAGCTTGAGTCTAAAGTTTGTGAATTTCCTTCCTTGTTTCTAGCAGAATTGCATTGAAGTAAGTGGCAACCGAGTCATGAGAGAAAAGCCTCACTCCTCTCTACCCTCTTGGACCATTGCTCCCTCTCCCTACCTACAATGAATTCGTTGATGTGACGGCATGACAGAGACCGGGAGGGTGCACCTGGAGTACCTACTATGTATACCTATGCCTGCGAAAAACAACAGAGAAGACCAGACGCATACATCCCAGAACCAAAGCTCCAACCCACTATATCATCCCCAATGCTCATGACACAAACCTTAGACTCATTAGAAGCACCAAAGTGTTGGACAGAGGTAGCAGTGGCCTCTACAGAGGGTCCATTCTCCAACACCATTAAACAAATACTCATATTCACACAAAACATAAGACCCTTGACACAGAAGACTCTCAAACACCCAAAAAAACCCACCCATAGGAGCCCTTCAACGCACGCTGAACAATTCACGTGACAACAGACACCATTATTTACACAAATTATATCCCACATTACCAATTGATAGAAACCCAAGAACAAAGGACGCGAAATGGTTGCCAAGCAACCCAAAAGGCTCCCATGGCTTCAAAAAATTCCATGTATACCCATAACTTAACAATGAAAATTTAGTTTTTGAATAAGAAAACTTCATAAAACAACATCTCAATGTATTCAATCAAAGATGCAAATTCATCATAAAGTTTATAGTATTCTAATGTTGAAATAAGTTTTTTTATGATGGATATATTTAAGAAGGTAAAGTAGTGTTATCATACAAACATTTGTGTGAAAGATACTTTAAAATTCTAAAAAAGTAATTAACCTCATTTTTGTGTTTCAAACACCTTGGGAACCAACAAGTGCGATTTCCATAATTTTAAGTCAAAGATACTCTCACATATTCGTAATTTGGGATTTTGTTCCACATTAGTCCTCCATTTCTCCCTCTTGAAACCAAAAATTGCCTTCTCACATATAACCAACATTCATTCATTAAAGTCCACATGGGGTAGCTCAAGCGGCAAGGCCCGTGGAAATGAAGTCTCACCGAACCAGAAGTCTTGGGTTCAAATCTTGGGTTACCCTTCCCCCGTTTAGGGGTACTTAATGGACATGTAAATCGGAGAGTCCCGCCCCAGCTTACAAAAAAAAACATTTATTCATTAAAGAACATAAATCAACAAAAGATTCCAAGGCTTCCAAAAACCATAGAGAGTCGATGACATCAATCATGACAATATTTATGATGACTTCTTGATGAGAAAACAAAGCCTATACTTTCTTCATATGAGTATTATTGTTTTGGATGTCACACATTTGCGCAAAAAAGAATAGACAATCCTATTGTCACTATTAAGAATAGACAATCCAATTAAAAACATTTGATTTTACCTCACAAAGGAATACCAAAAGTGTTGACTTTGTATATATCCTATTAAACAAGCCTAAAATCAAAATTACTTTGCAAATCATAAGAAAATGTTAGTGAAAGCATGTTCATTGTCAGCTTGAATATGTTCCTCCATGGATTATTTCTTGAGCCAAGCATTCCATTTCCACATTTCCAAGGGCTTGTTGAACAAACTCTTCTTCATTTCCCTCATCTGGAGATGACCCAATCGACATCCTTTCAAAGAAGTTGTTGATCGCAAACTCCTTACCAAATTAATAACCAAATGATACACCTTGTTGCATTGTGCCTCCAAATTTTCTGTCTCTCTTTTCTACTATATCATTATTTCAAGAATTTTTGCATACCATTATTTTATTTTCTTATCAACATGGAATTCTACTTGAAACAAGAAAGATGGAAGCCTAATTGCAAACCAAAAGGCTCTCATGCCTTCAAAAAATATCCATGGATACCCATAACTTAACAATGTAAATTTAATTTCTGAAGAAGAAAACTTCATAAAACAACATCTCTAATGTATTCAATCAATAATGCAAATATTGTAAAGTTTATAGTATTCTAACACTGAAATAAGTTTTTTTATGATGGATATATTTACGAAGGTAAAGTAGTGTTATCATACAAGCAATTGGGTGAAAGATACTTCAAAATCCTAAAATAGTAATTAACCTCATTTTTGTATTTAAAACACCTTGGGAACCAACAAAGTGTGATTTCCATCATTTTAAGTAAAAAATACTCTCACATATTCGTAATTTTGGATTTTGTCTCACATTAATCCTCCATTTCTTCCTCTTGAAACTAACAATTGCCTTCTCACATACAACCAACATTCATTCATTAAACAACATAAATCAACAAAAGATTTAATGGCTTCCAAAAAATGGCATCAACATGACAACATTTATGATGTTTTCTTGATGAGAAAATAAAGCCTATACTTTCTTCATGTGACTAAAAATTATTTTGGATGTCCCACATATTGCCACTACAAATTACATCTTCAAAGTGATATAGGAAATATCAAGTGATAACTTCAACCATAATTCAAGGACGAAACATTTATTCATTCTCATGGTAAGTTATGTTTCTTATCAAAAGAAACACACAATAACCCATACCTTCTTCATATGACTAAGATATTATTGAAGGTGTCACTCACTTGCACAAAACTGAATAGAAAATCTTATTGTCACCACAAATTACATCTTCAAAGTGACACAAGAAACATAAAGTGATGACTCCAACCATGCTTCAAGGAAGAAGCATTCGTTCCTTCCAATGGCAAGTAATACTTATCTTCTGCATCGTTGAAGATCATATTTAGCTTTGTTATGACTATTAATTAATGTGATAGTGAAATGAAACATTTGAAAGAAATAAGCCATATGCATTACAAATAAATATTATCAAAATTGGACCAGTCATCAAACCAGTAGGCTGCTTGGATTGGGAATCGATTGGAACTGGACCAGAACCGGTAAAAAAAAACTAGACCAAAAAACCGGTTAACCAAAAACACATTTAATATTCAAATTTAAACAAACATACAAAAAACTATGTATTAATGTGCATCCATATGAATCCAAACCATTTATACACAAATAAACAAATGTTCTCATATATAGCTTGTAAGGGTGCAAATAACCAAAATAACACTGAGTGCAATTCATCTCTGAATCGAAAATACAGCAACAAAAAGGCCCTAGATGGCATCTAACATCCAAAAAAAATCATGCTGCAACCAATACATACATATCATCAAAATATTTGCCTATATTGGAATCTTCGTCATCGATATCACCCTCTAAGCATTAAATTAAGATAGAAAATGCTTAGAATGTCAATTCAAGATTTTGTTTGAGTGATGGGTACATTTTTAGTAGGATCATGATAGAGGAGTTCAACAATCAATGCCACTAACATCAAGATACATAGAGGGATTGGTGCTCTTGATTATATGCTAGTTCCATACCCTCGTACATGACAAAATCCAATCGAAACATTACAATCGCCAAATCCTGAAATCCTGAAAAAATGTTTAGTCTCCTAGATTTTGAGTGGGATCTAAAATTCTACTTTCTCCACTCAATGAGTTTGGAACTACTCTCAAACACCCCAAGTCATTTCATGGTAATGTTACAAATTTAAGTAAAATGATGAATATAACATTACCATGAATTGCATAGCAATAGCAAGGCCATAGGCTTGAATATTAGAAATTTGGTCAAAAACTAGGCTTCTCCAGTGATAAATCATTACTTAAAAAAAATGCTTGTTTTCAAAGGGTCCTTGATAGCATTGTACAAGACCGATCCGTACAAGAATCAGTTGATTGTTTTTAAAGGGTCCTTGATAGCATTGTACAAAACCGATCCGTACAAGAATCGGTTGATTGTTTTCAAAAGGTCCTTGATAGCAGGGTTGGAATTTTGCCCGTCAGAAGCCATTTTAGTCTTTAAATACGTTGAAAATTTTTAAATGACCGTCTGGCATAACATGGTTTGAAAATGTTATTAATATCTTATCTGGACATTTTGCTTCTAGAAACTTTGCAATATTAGAATAGAATATAAGTCTCTACCATGAATAAGAAATTGAGGTATGGCCTGTACTCTAAGTGGGCGATGAGTCTGATCATCAATAATAGTCTAAGATTTGAACTTGAAGTGAGTTTTCATGATGAATTAACTCGATGTAAATGGATTGGTATGGTTTATACTTGCAATTATAAAGAGTACACGAAATTAATATCATTTCCATATAAATCAATTGGTTTACATTTTAGAAACCTTAAATAGCACTGTGATCACACTTATAATTAAAGAATTGAATTTTTCAGTAATGATTATGTTTAAATGTTATTTTTTAGTAGTTGTTTTTAAATGCTATATTTTATATTATTTTTATTAATAATTAGTTTTTTTGGTTTGAAATTATATTTATATATATATATATATATATATATATATATATATATTATATTACTTTTATCTAATATATGTGGTGGTGTACTAAATTTATATTTAGAAAAGTGTTTATTTATGAGTTATTTTTTGTTTAATTTATTAATAAATATAATCATTATTATTATTTTTTGTGTTTGATATAGAAAATTGTTTATTTTATATATGTGTATTTTTCTAAAATGACGATTATTATTAACTATTTTAATTTTTAGTTTTTTAGAATTAAGTAATTTAATTTTTAATGAAATTGTAGTTTTGTGTTGTTTAAATCACCTTTTTCAATGTATAAATCAATTTAGTAGGTTTACAAATCTCTCAAATATTAAGCAATTATAATTTAATAAACACAATTCTTGTTTTCTTTATGATTTAGTTAAAAATATATTTGAAATATATTTAGTGAATTGCTCTCCATAATAATTTAATATTTTTGTCTATTTTTGTCTTTTTTAACATATTATGGAAAACGAGTATGTTTTCTTTATGATGTTTTAGTTAAAACAATAGAAAATTGTTCACCACAATATTTTAATATTTTCTATCTAGTTTTTTTTAACATATTGGGGAAAAAAATATAATTCAATTGTTTAACTCATATTATGGATAGTGTTTTTTTTAACATATTGGGAAAAAATTATAATTCAATTGTCAAACTCATATTATGGATAATCATCGCTAGCGGCCATTGATAATGCAGGTTGACTCACCATAGTTACTCCAGAAAACCATGACCCTCCATAATCCATAATGGAGGTTGACTCACCATAGTTATTCTAGAAAACCATGACCCTCAAATTACCCTGAAATGCCTCTACATCTACGACCATTAACTTGTTTCTTTGTCTCATAAACTCAAACTCTTAGCCAAACAAAAACGATTTTAAGATGTACTCTAGACCTAAAAAAGATTGTCAATAATTCCACTTTATAAACACAATTATTTTATAAAATTTGTAAAATTTGTGTATATATTTAACTAATGTTGTGATTTTAAGACATACTCTAGACCTAAAAAAAATTGTCGATAATTCCACTTTAAAACACAATTCTTTTATAAAAATTGTAAAGTTTGTGTATATATTTAACTAATGTCATTGTTTGTGTTTTACTCTATCCATCACTGACAATGTGTTTTATGTCAGGCCTATTTGAAATGTTTTTTTCATGATCAGATCTCATTGGGTGCTCGATCTAGTATGATTTAATTCTCGTAGGTGTCACCTATATGTTCACTATGTTTTTTTGATGATGAAATCTCATTGGGTGCTCGATCTAGTATGATTTAATGCTCGTAGGTGTCACCTAGACGTTCACTATGTTCACCTTAGGGAAAAGGGGAAAAAATACATATTTCATACTCTTTGGAAGGAATGTCATTCAATAAATCACAATTTGTTTGATCAGGGTAAGTTGGATTAGAATCCAAATCCAAATAGTTTCCTTGAAATTCAATGAACATGCATTTATCTCTTATGCAAAAATCATTAACAATCCCACTTGAATGAAACAAACAATCATTTCTTGAGTGTGCTAGTACATCATCGAACCTACGTAGCCCAAAATATTACGTAGTTGGAAGCACAAAGCCTCCTCCTTGTCATAATGAATTTGGACCACAATCGTGCTTGTTGCCACTTTCTCTCTCTGAGTGTATTCACCACCCATCTTTATCGGTTTATTTGGGCGAGGGGGCTATCACAGTGTCAATAACACTACCTTATGAAAGTTATCATATGTCACGTGTCACCTATGGAACAATGGAAGTGTCGATTCAACTATAGTTTGCACCAGATCTTTAGTGTCTCAACATCGCTTAAAACCTCTGAAAGATCGACTCATGAAGAACAACATCTACTGCCACTTATTAAATATTAAAAAACTTTTAATACATTGTGGTTGCTTGACTTCAAACTCTCCATCGTGGACCTCCATATTGATTCCATGTTATTATGATTGTGGAGACAATAGGGGGATAGACCATCTTATAGTTTTACTTTGTTGGTAATCTTACATGTCACATAAGATCTCCTTAGTCATACCTTATATATACAAATGCTATGGTATGTCCTGGTCTAGGACATTTGATTTCAGAGTTATGAATATTTTATTGTGAGTGTTACATATAATTTTAAACCAAGATTCAGAATTCAATAAGTCATTTGTTTGTTATGGTCATTTTGTTTTTCTTATCTTATCATAAAAATGTGAATTTTTTTAACATAATTGTGTTATTGAAAGCAGTGTTTTTAAAACCAGACCTGTCCACCTCATGAACCGATTTACCGACCGAAACTGATCTAACCGGGATTGGTTTGGTATAAACGAACCGGTTTTAGAAAAATAGATTAAATAATTTATTTTCAATGAAAAAACTATTTTTAAGATTTAAAACCATGATTCCAAGCCAATAGAGACAAATATGCAAAGATTGCTAAATTATATACCATGTAAAACTGAATATATCAAAATGGCACCGAGTGCAATACATATCATCGACAAAATACATAAGCAATGAGGCTCTAAGTGGCCTCTAGAGTGCAAAAACAAAGCCTACAAACTATAGGGCCAGTGGCCTACTACAAGACTCAAGTCTACATATATGATAATAGTGATCAACATTATCACTTGAAACTTCTCATGAGTCATCATGATCAAACTCAGTTGGTTGACTCTCGACTCCCAAAATTTGCAGTCACAAACTTCTCTATTGGTTCAGTGACTTAAGTCTCAAACTTCTGAATGTATTCTGCCCTAATATGCCCTATTATTTCATTTGGTGCTCCACATGGATTTACATGGCCTCCTATCCCAACCAAGTGTTGCTTGAACCTGTTAATACCCCCCCTTCAATGGATTTTTGGCAATATTTGCAGATCATTTTGCCATCAATCATATCACAATGAGCCCATGCAGTATCTCTGGGCTTTGGAGGCATGATGACTACTACTTAGCTTAAACTATGTTGTTCCACTATAGCAAAAACTCAACACTCTCCAAGCTCCCAAGCAAATTCACAAACACTCCAAATGAGATGTGTGAGACAAATGAGAGGGAGAAAGGTCTCTTAAAGGCTTGGAGAGGGTGTTTTTGTAGGGAAAGCACCCTTAGTTTCCCTCCAAAACCCCTAAAACCCTGTCAAAAAGTCGCTTTTTGGGCTCACGGTGGGCGTGCCTCCTAACTGGTCGGTTCTGTCTTAAACCGGCCGGTTAGGACAGGTTAGCTGCAAAATTTGGTGAAGTCACCCCTCTGACCGAGTTTTTTGGCGGGTTTCAACCGGTGGGCCTGCTAACCGGCCGGTTAGACCGGTAACCGGTTAGTTGGGCCAGTTTTGAAAACTATGATTGAAAGGTAATTTTTTAATAAAACCTTTATTGGTAAAGGGTTAATTTATTTTAAAAGCATCACTCTTGAAGGGAAAAATTTTAAACAACGGTTTTTGAAAGGTATATGACGGGTAAAGAGAAATCGAAATTCCAACCCTGCTTGATAGCATTGTACAAGACCGATCCATACAAGAATGGGTCGATTTAGTACCGAACCAGCCAAAAACCGTATGGTTCACCTGACCAAAACAGTTTTGCCCTCCAACTAGTTGAACTGGCCAGTTCTTACTGGTTTGGTCTGGTTCTGATAATATTGTTACAAATTAGACTACTTTCAAGACACAGTCAAAATGCAGCATGCACTTTATATCTCAAACATCTTATAAGGGTACATATAAGAGTAGCTCTTAGATGTGCCAATAAAACTCTTATCACAAAGGTATGAATACCTAAATAGGAGAAAAGGAATAAAAACTATAACTATAACACTTCACCCACAGAAAATGTAGAAATATAGGCTGGCATGCAACAAGGTAACTATAGAAGCACATTAAACGTTGTCAACATGAAAGCCAGATCAGGTAAACGATATACTCCCAATTGGATAAAGAAGAAATGAAGGTAAACGATATACTCCCAATTCGATAAAGAAAAAATGAAGGACAGGATGGAAGAAACATGCAAAATATTACTAGACCAAGAAGATCAAGGAACAACTTGGTGTGCGAGTGATCCTCTAAGAAACAGTGGAGGACAAGATGGAAGAAACATGCAAAATCTTACTAGACCAAGAAGATCAAGGAACAATTTGATGTGCGAATGATCCTCTCCTTAGAATTACGGTATGTACATGTCATGACAAATTCCCTGTCAGTGTCTTTATGTAGAACTGAGATTCTAGTTGACGATGCCTTTCGATGAACACAATTTCCCTTTGGGTTTTTGGATAAAGCAAGAGTGAATGAAGAAACACACAAAATCATACAGGTTATAAGGGTACACCGAGACGATCAAGGAACAATTTGGTGAGGGAATGCTCCTCTCCTTAGAATTATGGTATGTACATGTCACAACAGTTTTTCTGTCAGTGATCTTTACAATGACCACACCTTTTCAGAGTTTTGCTTGACGGTGATTGCAAAGTTGGAGGCCCTGTGTTTGGGCATCCAGGTGGAATGGAGATGAAATTGAACCTGCCTGCCCTTGCTACCAATGTAAAAGCGTCGACCTAAAAAAAGGGAACAGTCTCTAAATGATGTCCTCTTCGATTGAGACACTTAACCATGTCAACTTGTAGATCAATATGATTGCTCCAAGATCTAAGAAGACAGAGATCAAGATAATAGTTGTTTTAGCAGTTACAATTTGTACAGTAGAGTCTAAATATTTAAGTATTTGAAGATGTCTATTAAAAAATTGCATTGTAACCAATACATGTCTCGACACTTATTAGTCCTCATCCTAT
This sequence comes from Pinus taeda, assembly GCA_000404065.3. Lineage (NCBI taxonomy): Eukaryota > Viridiplantae > Streptophyta > Pinopsida > Pinales > Pinaceae > Pinus > Pinus taeda. The sequence goes on along the minus strand of APFE030666463.1, from coordinate 2,346 downwards.
ACTATAACAGGTACGAAGCACTACCCAAACATACTTTCCAGAAATGGCTGCTGGAATTGAGGGATGGAACCAGATGCTAAACAATGTCTTATTTATTGCTTGTTGCTAATGCTAACCAAAATTGAACCTGCCTGCCCTTGCTACCAATGTAAAAACGTCAATTGAAAAAAAGGGCCCTGTCTCTAAATGATGTCCTCTTTGATTGAGACGCTTAGCCATGTCAACTTGTAAATCAAGATGATTGCTACAAGATCTAACAAGACATAGATCAAGATAATAATTGTTTTACCTATTACAAATTGGACAGAAGAGCCTAAATATTCAAATATTTGATGATGTCTAATAAGAAAATGCATTGTAAGTAATACATGCCATCAGACTTATTAGTCCTCTTCGTATATTGTAACAGGTACAAAGCACTACCCAATAGATCTAGCATCCGGAAAAGTAACACACGTCACAAATTATTTCACACGGATTCAAGAATCACGCATTCAAAACCATAAGAAAAAAAAAAGCATGCCAAAGCAAGCTGCAAACAAATCTCAGCTTGGGACATAAAATTGCCAGAGGTACCGATCACAAAGAGAATTGGCCTGCCTAATTGGTATGCCTGACAAATTTTCCAAGGCAAAATAAAGGTCATGCAATTAACAACAATAATAGCCAAATAGTACGAACAGTTAAACAGCAATTGCTTACAGGAGAAGTAATCCGGTGGGAAACCAACACTACTCGGAGGGGAGGGATCACTGGTGCGTGACTAGAAAGGCCTTGCCAACAAGGGTTTTATATAAAGACACCCTAGGCATTGACCATGATGGCAGACTTCCCGAGTGGGGATGAGAACTAGGAGTTGTTGGAGAAAACTGGTGACTCGTGCATTGGAACTAACGTACCAGTTGAGGATGATAGAATTTAAAGATGGCACCATAATTGCACGGTCCTTCTCATTATGCATGCAGTAAATAATGACAAGGGCAAGAATACATGAGCAAATTATCCTTTTAAGGAATGCCATAATAGGATGTAATCAAACCTAAAGATAGCACATGCCACAAATGGTTAGAGTTGAAGGAAGCTGTGGATGCAAGAAATCCGGTTGAGTAATCTTAGGAAGAATGATTCAAGCTGTATGAGGACCTAAATCCCTCAAATGAAGATACCTCTTTGAGACATAATTCGAAGGTAAAACTATAACTTTTAATTCTTATCTTGCTACATACGTTTATATCATCAACTTGGCTTGATGTTGGACTACACAATTAAATGATTTTGCTCAATTTTGCAATGTATCCACCAGAATCGCATTATTATTTTTGTTGGTGCAATTCCTGACTTTTGTCATTTTATGTTACATTCGTTGCCCATAACATTATACTATCCTCTCCTCTATTCTGAATCTCTTTGTGGATCATAGGATTAACCGAGAGGGCCTAACATGCAACTTCTTCACTCATTATGCTATTTGTAGGTTTGGACTAAGTTGTAAATTTGACAATTTCATGGGACACTTAAATTAGAGTATCTTTAGAGTTAACAATTGAATCTGCTGGAGGAAATTGTCAAGAACAATCTTCTACATTAGAAGCTAGTCAATAGCCTTCTGGTGTTGAAAATGTAGGAATAGATTCATAGTGTTCCACTTCAAGAAAAAAAGTGGCCTTTTACTTTTTGGCGAAGTTGATAGAGTCTACTGGTTTAAATGTGATTGAGGTGCCTTATCCTGTCAACTGGGTGCATAAGCCAAGCTAACATTGTTTGTTCAGGATCCAGGGCATTGATTGACTAAGCAACAGGGAATATATTGTTGAGAGTTGTAACCGGGGTTGCCATGAATTTGACGGACATTATGAAGCTCTTTATAATGGTCGAATTCCCCTGTAACCTTGTCAAAAAAAATCTTTAACCATGGTATGTAAGTGTAGAGACCAAAATATGATAGAAACGATCAAAATCTGATAGAAAATATAGGGTCTTTTATGTTGTTCAAACAATTACTTTGACTATAAAATATTCTCCATACAAACAAAATATATTCTGAAAAGAACTGTAAAATTTAGCAAGCAATATTAGTTATCATTTTCAATCTAGAAAACAGATCAGTTGTTGTCGTTCATGTCACATTATTCTTGAAGGACACTTAGCTTTAGTTCTTGCAGATGCGATGCTGCAGCCTGACATTTCACATTAAGCAAACACGAAATTTCATATTTTTGTCCCAAATAATAATATAAATAAAGGTACACTATTTCTGAGATCCCTAAGCCATTGGAGGAAAATTTCCCCAAGCCACACCACTAAGGGTTGAAAGGGTGATGCAACCTAAGCCGCACATACCCACAA
>APFE030666454.1:0-10293 GCA_000404065.3 Pinus taeda | reverse complement strand
TCAAGAATGCTTACAATTATGGTTGCTTGTGCGAATTATTTTTTTGCCAGTTATGTTTTTCTTTTATTTTAGTTTTTCAACCAATTTATATATAATGATGTTGAATGTAAAAATAATTTTAAAATAACAATAATTTTTTTTAAATAAATTGATATTAGTTGTTAGGTTAATATGTATTTTTTTAATATTTAATGGTTGTAATTTTATAATTAATGTTAATAAAATTTTATAATATAGAATCATTCAAGTTTATTGTTTGTTAATTTTATTTTTGAATAAAATAAATTTTTCATGAATATTTTTATTCATTATATTTAAAATTATAAATACTATGACATTATCGCAAATAATTACCATCTTGAATTTTTTTTTGTAATCATCACCTTTCAATAGAGAATTAAAAAATCACATGTTTTTATAGTTGCTTTTAATTAATATTTCAACAATGCAAATAATTATAACTATAATATCACAAATTATTATGATTATAATTTTTTTTTGTAACCCGAATAATTACATATACATTTACAAAATATATCACAAATTTTTTATAGTAAGATCCAACATAAATAAATAAATATGCAATTTTAAAAATAACTTATAATTAGTCATAAGTAGAATTTTAAATGTTTCTATTTTTATTTTATTTTTTATGTTATTTAATTTGTTTGTTGTAATTCTATTTGTGTTTGTTTGTTTGTGTTCTTGTTGGTGTGGGTGTATAATTTTACACATACATAACATCACAATTTAAATGAGTTGAATGTCCATATATTATTTTGTTTATATTAAAATTATTGTCCAATTTAATGATGATTTATTCGCTTTTGCAAATATTACTAATTCAATAAGTGCTTTTAAATTTATTTGTAATGTATTTTTTTAATATTGAATTGTTGGATATTATAATTTGGTTAAAAGAATATTATATCTTCTTTTTAATGAACATTTGTAATTTATTGTAACATCATAAATAACTAATCATTTTTTTTAACCATTATTATTGATGATATAAATGGAAGTGACAAACTTTCATAATTAACTTAAAATATTCTCTCTCTCTCTCTATCTATCTATCTATATATATATAAAACTAACTATGGTCGTAACTTCTTCTTTTTTGCAAGATTAATTGTTCAATATTTTTCAAAAATATATTAGAAAATCCTCATCATAAATTGAAAAAAATACATGTTTTAGAAATTAATTAGGTAGGTTGATAACTGATGTTTGAATTTTAAATAGAAGTTGTCTTTAGTGTGACTTTTTAGACGCCTTTTAAATAGGAGTTGTTTTTAGTGTGACCTTTTAGACTTTCTGGTGCCAGAATACCGTGGAAAATTTTGACATGAAATCTTAATTTGTGTTATTTAAACTAGTTTTTTGAAGCCACCGAGAAAACCAAACCCCTAGATTTAATATAGGAAATATTTTTTTTTTCTTTTCCAAAATATTATCAATCAAAATATATTTCAAAAATACCATGTTGAATCTTCATATTTTATTTTACATTTATGGTGCATCTTCTGGCTCGTCCTCAATGATAAGACAACCATAAGAACGCAACAATTGCTATGCTTGTGCTCTATTAGCTCCTCCAATCACTCAACATTTTAGTTTCATATCGTCAGTCATGATTGAAGGGGAAAGTACTAGGGGAAGTACGTGGGATTGAAAGGAAGTCTATGCCATCTTGGGAGCTAGTTCGGGAATAGGATAGTGTGATAGGAGAGAAGGAGATGTTGAATGAGTGGATAAGGTCACGTAGAGATTAGTGGAGACTACTAATTCATTAGAATTAACATCCTTCCTTATGGAATCTTATTTGGCTTGTTGTTGCTTCCATAACTGTCTCGCTAGTAAACTTTTGAGGCCCAATGCCCATCACCTAGGCACCTTAATTCATCATCTTCCATGGAGGATACATTGTGTGGTATACTTTCATGAATATTTGGGATGAAGAGATTAGACATTTTGTCAAATTCTACATCATGGGGATGACACTCACTACCACATCCATCACCTCCATTAATTACACATCTACTCTCCTAAACCATAGTAGTAGGTGGGAGAATGAGGATGAGGAATTTAGAATCACTGAGGGAATGGTAGCTTTTATTTAGGAAGGAAATAAGAGTATGAAAAGGTGAGTGATGAAGCATGAGAAAGTTGGGTGACAAAAGAGCCAAGAAATATTTAGAAAAAAAAAATGTTTTCTATCACCAAGTAGGTTAATGAGGCATTAGTGTTAAGTACAAGGAGATCACACAGAGGATATGGAGCAGTGGATCAAGCATCATGAAAATTGATGGATTAGCTGACTGAGTGGGCATATTAAACATGGATGAGAGCCACTGTCTATGTGAATGCATGCTGATGGTAAATGCATTCAGGAAAACCATCCATTGCCACGCAAATTAGTGGGGAATTTTATATCAAATTAACATTTATAGAGAGAAAAAAATTGAATGTAAAATATTTTTTAGTGTGTTCAAAATTATTTTCCACTCAATAATATCATGCACATGCTAAATTTATTTAATACGTAATAAAATTTCATACCAAACATTTAGAAAATATTGATGGCAAGAAGAAATTTATTGTAAAAATAAATAAATAAAGCCAAGGATATTTCTCATCTAATTAATTTGTGCTTTCTAATAAAATGACATCATGGAGATGTATAATTCCTTTAGTATTTGATACGACTTAGGATTTAAAATACTTAAAAAAAGGGAAGATTGACAACTATGTATTTAGTAAATAAAAGAATTGAAAAAATAATAACTAATGATTCAAAACTTTTAATGGTGTCTACCTTAAAAAGAAGGAGATGTGTAATTTTTTCCTTATTTATCTTGGAGTTGAAATATGGCATGAATGTGTGTGTCTGTGTCTATGTTGTAGTAGTATACATAAATATTCCAATTTCAATTATCTATATACTATATTGGTAAATGAAAAGGTAAATTATGATTAAAAAATTTTAGTGGTTCGTAACTCAAAATGAAAGAGATATCTAGTTCTTTTTTCATTTAGTTGGTATTTGACACATGAAATATATATATATATTATTATAAAACTAAGATAACATGAAGGTTAAATTTTTCCTTGATCAACATGGGGGATAGATGGGGAGAGGGTCCATAGACAAGTGGCATAGGATAACCAAGCCTATGTATGCTAATTCAAGTGGTTCCTTTAGAGTGAAAGGATAATGTAAGCTAGAGGGGCTTGTGCTTTGGTTGCTATGGTGTGCTAACTTACACAGTTTGGCACCTCGGTGAGTGGAAAGGTGGTGAGTATCATTTGGATCGCGAGAAGTGGTGAGGACAAGAGCACTACTAAATTTTCTTGCTGCAAGAGTTAAAATGGGATGGCTTTATTATCTTCCTTGTCTAGTAATAAATATGGTTGTACATATAGGACCTAGGAGTTCCTTTGTAAATGGAATTTTCGATGAGGTGGTCATCTTTTCTTTTTGGGTTTCCTCATGTTTATGATCTCAAGAATATGTCATGGTCCCTATCGTCTTTAGTGGTATTTGTTGCATGCCTCTATCTCTAGATTTCCTTGCGGTTGAGATTGGTAGTTTGAGGTCTCATGCTCACTACCTCTATCCTTGGTTTCCTGGGGTACACTATTCAAGAGGAAATCTTGTAATGATGGGGTTTCTTGTTTAGTAATATTGGTGGAAGAATATGTAATTTTTGACAATTTTTATCTTGTTGAGTTTTGAAGTGGGACTCCATTACCAAGATACAACAGTTACCAAGCTACAACAACATGGGGTTCGATTCCCCGCATCCTACAAATTATCTGGATATCTAGGGTTTCGATATCTCTTTTTTATCTACAATGTTTGGTTGCTTTAGACAAATACTTTAAAACGTATGTAGTTTTGTGGCCGGTTACAGTGAAATTCAAATCTATGTTTTGGTTTTCTACATTTCTTTCATTTTTTGGTTCAAAATATCAACTAACATTAATTCGTTCATCAATGTATGTTGCCTTATAATTTCTCTCCTTCCATGCGAGAGATTTGAACTCGGTGCCAATGGTACATGGTTTGGGGTTTACGCACTCATTCCAAGCTTTGGAAGACCTAAATGATCAAGTGAGACTTTGGAATGAGTTATGATACCTGGTCCATGAACATACAACATCAAATCCGTCCAAAGTATCTCATAATCTAAATGTCTAAATGAGAAAAGTAAATGACTTTCATAGTTTAAGAACAAATCTAGTTTACGTAGTCATTAATCCTTTGACAATGAACTGGAGGATCCAATTTTAAAATTCTGCAACTCAATTCATTTCCTTACACCAGTAGAAAAATGGATTTTTTTTCATTTGGAAAAACATTTCATTCCCTTTGACAATGAACTTGAGAATCCGTTTTTTAGAATTCTGCAACTAAATTCATTTCCTTATGCCAACAGAAAAAGGATTTGTTGTCATTTATGCTTCGCTCTTAGCTATCCAGCATATTTTTTCGATGCAACTTGCTTCCTCTGAGCTGGGGACCATATCTTGCTTGTGCCCAAATTGGTCTTGCAATAAAAAAAACCAACTACATTAAAACCTAGTAACCATATCAAGATTTTTGCATAAAATTCAATTGAAATTAACTCCCAAAGTTGAAGAGGTGGCAAGGATTAATGTTGAATAGAGGCCTTATGCTTTCACCCTTTTAATATTTCTAGGTCTATTTAATGTTGAATCTTTGGTGAGGTGTGCATCATCAAACAGAACATAGGAAGAGAAAAAATGCAGTATGTATGAAGGCAAATTTTCCCATGCCCAAATTTGATGTTTAAGCATTAGGTGCCAGCGGATTATGATGCGCTGAATTTTGGAATGTTCACATTTGATCATGTGAGCACATTTTAAAATTTTCCCAGACTACATTCGATATCCAAATGTGTATATCCTTCATTTTATGTTAATCATTGCTTTACATTTTGTTTCACTCTTTATGTGCTCAATCCTTTGAAGTGTTTAGAATAAGTTTTATAATATAACATATTTATATATACTATATGGGCTTTATTTTTGCAAGGGAAAAAATGAAATATACACTTGAAATTAGATAAACTATAATTGTATTTATATATACAATATAAGCTTTATTAGTTCCTTATTTTCTCATTTTTTTATATGGTCCTAAAACCTTTTCCATGTCATGTTAAAATGCAAAAAAAAAATAGGAATAGATGAAAAAGAAAAAAAATTAGGAATAGATGAAAAGGAAACTTGATTATATTATCCCCAAATAGAAATGGAATGATTCATATTTAGGTGGCCTATTCTATGAGAGTAATTTTTAGTTTGATGAATATGTCGACAAGTGAGAAGAAAAAGAAAAAATAATATATATCTATATGTATACACATAGATAAATATAAAAAGTATGTAATATAGTTATAATAGTAAAATTCATGGTTATGAAATTATATTATAATGGATTGGCACTTTAATGAGGTTAGGAGATGGAGAGAAAGTCTAGATTAGCACCAAACTACTCATCATAAATCAACTATTTAGATTCATTGAGGGCTTTCTTTCACTAGAGTTCAAGACAAGTGATACTATTAGTTTAATAAAGAAGTTTCTTGCCACTATGCAAGAATATAACAAAACAAGAGTTCTGGAGATAGGTAAGCACAACAACATATGCGTGAACACAAGTAACATATTGACATGTAGTTGAGGTGAGGTGGATGGATGACATGGAACTCTAGCTTAGCTTGAGTGACATTACTAGAATTTTCTAAATTTGAGTTCAAGAAAAGGAATGTTGGTTTCATAAGGGGAAAAAAGGGGAATAATATTATTTTACCATCAACAAAGAACACAATGATTCCAATGACAACACTATGATCTCATCTAACACATTCCCAACATTGTACAATGATCTCTAGGTCAACAAATATTTCAACTAAAAATCCATGTAGTCTCTTTCACCATTCTCTATCCTTTTAAAACAATGACTAAGTATATGAGGTCAAACCCTCTACCCCATGAGCTTGTAATTTTTGAAATATTTGAGGCTTAGACAAATATCTCTCATAAACTATTGCAAATTTGACTTATTTCAAATCAAAGAAGGAACATCTAGAAATTGATTTTTTCCTCGTGTGTAACAAACTGGTTTGGAGTTTCTTACCATTCCCAAACATATGATTTCCCTAAATTTATTTCTTGGTGTCCGATGTCGAATGTATCCACCATTAAACACATCATATCTAGATAAGTTCACATCCTGGTCCATATTCCACCTAAATTTATTTCTTGGTGTGGGATGTTAAGTATATCTGACAATCTAGACACCATATGTAGAGAAGGTCACATTGTCCTCCAAATTTCAACTTTGTATTTGTAACATGTTATGCCTACTACCTATCAAAGAATTTCACACTCTCACTAAATATAATGCAATTCAATTATATACAGAGTTACCAAATACTGAAAACAAGGCCATGCTAATGATGGAAATGCTATGAATCAAAGTGTTTAGGGAATTTCCAGTACCATTCTTCCTATAAGAAAGAACAAAGTGAATTATGAGCTAGCTATATATATCGCACATACTATTAATTTTCAATTTCCTAATTTTAGAGAAACAAGATATTTCCAATATCCATCCTTTTTGGTATATCTCCCATTATTCACCCAATTTACCAAATTTTCTAATTGGAAATTGTAAGTCTAGATTTTTGAAGACATGAAGGTTTAGTGGTTTAGTGAATCACTATAACCAGGAAGAGGATGAACAATGAAGGATTTTTTTAATACCTTACTCACTTCAAGTCTATAACGTTTTTTTCATACTTGATGAGCTCCTCCCAAATAGTTATCCAAAAATTATATATATCTTGTAGCTAAGTCCTAAAAATATTATAGAGAAATCAGAATATTAGAAATGCCTCCCTACAAATTTCCAATTTTCTTGACAAGAAATTTTTTCATATTGGAGTATATATTCTCCAAATTGTTGCATTTTGTTCCAAGAAAATAAGAGGTAAATTTCAAGCTCAAATAGTTGATGGGCTAAGGCATGTTTATTTTAATCACCAAAAATGCATTTAATGTGGTGGGCCAAATGTTAGCCTCTACAAACTTCCCCAGAGGAAAATTTGTGCTTATGATCCCCACCACATAATCTTATATAAAATATAAAAGTACCAATAAACCCCATATCCACATGCAATGACCAAACATAAAAAGTTGACAAATATAGATTCATGGATAGAAGAAAACATTCATATAATAAAATCAATATATAAAAACAAGATATATCCATTAGTACTCCTCTACCTAAGAAGAAAGATGAAAAATTAGGAGAAACAAAGAATCAAAGAAATGAATCAAATACCCAATGTGCCAAAACACCTAGGAGTGAAGAGGTAGAGATAAAATTTTATTCAAAAGAGATTTCAAATAAACCACTTTGGGGAAGAAGTTTCAAAAAAACCTCACTTTTAGTTGAAATTTATCCGATGGCGGCATCGTAACAAACCTCAAACTCCCTGAATGAATCTAATTCAACCATTCTCAAATTTGAAATTCAAATAGCTAGAGTTTGGGCGGGTGTTTTGAAAATTCAAATAAATATCGCATAAATGCATATTTCAAATCCACCACGTATTTACGACATCGAAGCACACTGACGACATTAATTACTTTGAAACGAAACACACTACCTGTATTATTGACAGTGAACCACTGGTGCTCCGGATAATATCTTTCATAGGTAAAGGTGCCATGCACTAAGCTTCCAATGATTGGGTTAGTGCATGGTCTTTAAGAATTTCCATTTTATATGGCTTATGATGCAATTTACACCCGAACGAGCAGGAGTGAGGACCACTGGAATCGATTTACTTCAAACCTAGTTTCATTTTTCCGACTGCTGGAATCGATTACTTCATGTGTTAGTCATGATATCCATCTCATTTAAGCTGTAACTAACAACTTATAACGTGATCATTATAGGCTAATATGCAGTTATACACATGCCGACGTGGCCACTACAAAAAAATAGAAAAAAAGCGACCATAGAATGGAGAACACGACAGGTGATCCTTTCTAAAAATAAAAAATATACTAAGAAGGAGATCGTGGCCACTACAAAAAAAAAGCTAGAAAGAAAGCGACCATAGGATGGAGAACACGACAGGTGATCCTTTCTAAAAATAAAAAAATATACTAAGAAGGAGATCGTGGCCACTACAAAAAAAAGCTAGAAAAAAAGCGACCATAGAATGGAGAACACGACAGGTGATCCTTTCTAGATCGTTAGCCGGTGAATATTTCTAAAATTAAAAATTACGAACAAGCTTTTAACCACAATAAAATTGAAAATCTAAAAGCCTGAAGGTTTCAAGCGGATTTGAAAATTTTAAGAAATCAATTTTGTGATATGCAGCTACTTAGATGAGCACCTGTATCTTTGATCTTTGACACGAGCTGGGTCCGGTGTATATTTGATATTTGTGGCAGAGAGGCCGGACATAAGTGGAATAGGAGTAGTGGTATGTATGATTGGATTAATAGGCATGAAAATGAGCGGTCAGCAGGGTCGGTCGAGGAGATTTTTGGGTTTTTAGATCAGACTAGGTTTTTGTTTAGTTTTCTCTTTTCTTGCGTCAAGCATGGCCATTCTTACCAAGGGTTTGCTTGTTTTCTCTTCTTCATTTGTTTTGTATTTTGATTTATTTTAGTAGTGTCTGGTTTTGAGAGGGTGGGATAGAAAGTGAAGATAAATATGAAGTAATAATGGAACGAAGGAATGGGTTTATAAGCATTTTGTAGTAAGAATTAAGAATTCGGCATGGTTATCCACGAGGTATTTCCTGTTATATTTGTTTGATACTTAGATTTATGGATAAAAATTTAAATTATAGTTAATTATATTACAGTTAATGTGTATTTTAGAATGATTTACTGTTTACCCATAGCAAAAAAGTAAACAAAAAAGGTAAATATTACATACTAATTATTTCACATGTATACATTCTAGGGCTTGGGAAGACCGAATCCTGTTGTTGAATATACCACCTTCTTGGGATAAGCCCAATTTGTTTTAGTATAAAAATTTATATGACCATCTTGAATTTTGTAAGGAAAACATTCTATTAATATGTCTATATTTTTTTGTTTCTTTAAGGTCCAAGAGAAACGTGGCTTTGGTGGCATGGAGATAGCCAATTAGGCTCCTTCAATCAACCTATCCTCAGAGTCTAGGCAACTATCACACATGCATGGCAGGGAATAGCTTCAGAGTCCTAAAAGTAGAGTAACCCTCAATGCATGTAAGGCAGGGACTAGTGGGAGAGTAACCTTGAATGGATAGATGGAATGTTGCAGAAGTGGGAAGACTAATGGTGATGTTGAGGGATCTAGACTTGAATCCAATAAGTTGGTAAAATCCATTGATATTTGAGGCATTTAATAAATAGATTTCACTTTAATTTTAAAATCCTGGGCTCAGATAATTTTTTCTATCAATCATCAGAATACTTTTACACAATCCTAAATACTTTTGGCATAATTTTAGAAATGTTAAACAATTACATATATATGTATTTTTATTTTTAGTCTCAATGTGCAAAAAATTTAATGGTGTTCAATGTTTACTGAGAATCGTGGAGGCTTCGTGGCAGATGTTCTCTGTTCGCCTTTGTTTGGTAGGTTGTAAGAAATGAAGTAGGAAGGGATTGGAATCTGGGAGAAAGGTTAGGGTTCATTTGATTTTTTTGTTCTTCTTTTTACAGTCATTTATAATATCCAGTTTTTAGGTTTTTGATATGGGTAGTGTATTTAAGATTTTTCTAAATTCTTTTTTACTTTATTTTGACCAGTGTCTGAGGGAAATTTTTCTTCATAATTTCAATTCTATTATAAATTTTATTTTTATAACATAATATTATTTATCTATTATCATATAGGGTTAATAATATATAATATCGAGTGTTTAGGTTTTTGATAAAGGTAGTGTATTCCAAAGGTAGTGTATTCCAGATTTTTTTGAATTCTTTGTTTACTCTGTTTTGACGATTGTCTCAGATAAATTTTTCTCTTCAATTTCAATTCTACTATCATTTTTTTATAAATATAATGTTTTTTTATCTATTATGATGATGTAATGTTAATAATATAACTTTAAGATTTTAAATATGTTTACAGGACCGAGATGGAAAATGTAGATACAACATGTAAATTTTTTTGTTTTTAATTATATTATTATTTGTAAACTCTCAAATATTACATTAATATTTATTTTTAAAA
>APFE030666452.1:0-14729 GCA_000404065.3 Pinus taeda | reverse complement strand
CCATACTTCTCATTTATTTATATTTCTATTAATTGACCATACCTCTTTTATAAATATGGTATTTGGCCCATAGGATTCACTTAAATAAAACCTATTCTTGAAAATGGGCGAATGGATTCACTTAAATAAAATCGATCCTTGAAAATGGGCTAATGGAAGGTTGTAACTCCTAATTTCAAGGGCTAAATTTACCTTTCTTACCCTCTCCCTTCAAATAAGGTGGGCTATTTGAGGTTATTTGTAAAAATGTACTATGATACAAAATATTCACCCACTAAAAATTTAAAACCCCTTCATTTCGCCAAAGGGCGAACATTCGCCCCTAAAATTTTCTATGTTAAATGGTCATTATGGCTTGTCAATCTCATTAATTCCAGTCGCTTCGATTAATGGCCGAATGATTTATTGGAAGCATGCCTTGGGCAATTTGGCGGTTTGAACGTGGATGAGCGACTTTTCAAAGGATATTGCCTTAATTACGAATAAATCATATTAAACTGCCATTTATGACTTTTACTTTGAAAACTGCGCTTTTTTCCCTTTTCGTAATCGGGCATCAGGGAAATGCTAAGTTATTACATTGGTTTCATTTGGAATCCGCGATCGCCGATAGCGATATTGCATCGCGTCGGGAGTGGCTAGCAGGGTCGTTTGGAATGAGGGCATGGTGAGTCGCCGATCGCCGATAGCGATATTGGATCGCATCGGGCGAGGGGGAGCTTATTTGCACTTTAAGTGTTATCGCCGATTGCCAATTGCCGATTTCGCATTGCATCAAAGCAAGGGTTGCTACTCATGTTACTTTATGCTTTTTCCGATATTCGATAGCGATTTCACATCGGCGAAAACCAAGACGTCCCTTAAGTTGTGCTTTCTTTGTCATTGCGATATGCGATCTTGCAATCGCTTTATCGCAATGATAAAGATAAACCGTTTTATGTTGGGGTCTTTTGATTGGTTTTATTAAAAAGGCCTTTTAATGATGTTTTCTTTTATTCGAGCCTTTTGAAATAGGACTTTAAATTGATACCAATTTGAAACAAAAATTAAAAAGGGACCCATTTCACATTATATTTTTGGAATAGTAATGATATGAAATGGGGGGTTGTTGTATGGCACAACACAACCCCCTATCTTGGGGTAAGCAATGGAGGTGGTAGCCCCCCTGCACGGGGTCTGGGGCAATGCCCCATGAAATTTCTTTTAGAGCTTATAATAGGTGGGCAGACCTACCTATGGTTTTGTGCATGGATTTCTCACATGTTTTTGGGCATGATGGTTTTTAGTCCATGGTATTTTGTAGATCCAGTCAACGGAACTATGGTTATGTTCTAATCCAGGGTTAATGGATTTGTGTTTATGGATGCCTTGGCATGTATATATATGTATTGTAACATTGAAAGGAATATGATGAAGAATCAAGCTGGTAGTCTCGGTATTGGGATCCAGGGAAAAATCTCTATATATATATGTTTTATGTTTTATGCTCTCACCATTGTTTATTTTCTATTTTTTAGAATTCCTATGCAGGTAATTTCTGTATGGGTTTAAAACCTATGTTTGGTATCAATTTTTTTTTTGGCTTCAAGGAGACTACTTTGATGCTAAGGGATTTTTCTCAGGCTTGTGGTAGACCCTGTTTAGTGGGAGATCTATGGGATAAATTCTTGTGGTTAAAGAAGATGGCGAGTAGTGGAAATATAGAGATCGCGAAATTTAATGGTCATAGTTTTGAGTTGTGGAAACTCAATACGGAGGATATGTTTGTGGATAAAGATGAGTGGATTGTGGTAGATCTAGGTACTAAACCAACAGAAATTTCAGTTGAAGACTGAGAAAAGTAGGATCGGAAGGCAAAGAGCACAATACTATTGTGTATCTCAGATTCAATATTGATGAATTTATTAATGGAAGCTTAGGAAAAGGCTTTGTGGGACACGTTAGGGACTTTGTACGAATCTAAGTCTCTGGTGAATAAATTTTTCCTACGGAAAAGGATTTATAACCTAAGGATGAAAGATTGAGACTCAGTGACAGAGAATATGAATGCATTTAATACTATCGTAAGCCAATTATTATCTGTTGATATTAAAATTTTAGATGAAGATAAGTGCATGAGTTTTTTGTGTTCTCTACCAGCTTCATGGCATAGTCTAGTTGTTGCAATAGGTAGCAATGTAGTTGCCTTGTAGTTTGATGAGATAGTCTCATCCTTACTATTAGAGGAAATGAGCCAGAAAAATATGGAGGGCCAGAATGGTGATGCCTTGTTTGTATGAGGACAACCCATGGAAAAAACAAAAATAAGTCCTCGATTGGGAGATATAAATCTAGAGGGAGATATAAATCTCTAGAGGAACCTGAAAAATGGGATGGAAATGTGGAAAGGAAGGGCACTACAAAAGGGACTGTAAATCTAAATCTCTTGAGAAAGGAAATGGATCTGATGATTCTCCATCATGAGAGGCAAAAACCACCTCAGATGAAGGTGGGGATGTGTAATTGGATTCTTCTTCAAGTGCACATGTATTTCATGAGGCATGGTTGATTGATGCAGGTGCATCCTTTCACTTCACTCCCCATAGAGAGTTGTTTTGCGAGTATGAGAAATATGATGTTGGTGATGTCTTCTTAGGGATGACAAGAAGTCTAGAATCATTAGTCACGGAAAAGTCAAGTTAAATTTGAAAGGTGGAAGGATTAGAATAGTTCCAGGTGTCCTACATATTCCTACATCGGCTAGAAATCTGATTTCTATAAGCAAGTTGGATGATGTAGGTGTTAAAATAGTGTTTGAGAAAGATACTTACAAAATGGTTTGGGAATTACTGGTATTGATGCGAGGAGTTTGGATTAGAACTTTGTACAAGCTTCAAGGTAGCATTGTTATTGATGGGTGCAACAGTTCTATGGTTCCTAAAAGTGGAGAAGAAAATCTAGTGGTCTCTGGAGAAAAGACCATGTTATTGCATCAAAGGATTTGACATATAGGAGAGAAGGGCCTTCGAATACTTCATGGTAAAGGTATGATAGAAGGTATGTCTAATAGCTCTCTAGATTTTGATTATTGTGTAAATTGTGTATATGGAAATTAGAATTGAGTGAGTTTCCCCTCTGGTGGTAAGAGGATGAAACAAATATTAGAGCTTATGCATAGTGACGTGTTTAGACCTATGTCAGTTCCATCACTGGAAAATTTTATGTACTATGTATCATTTATATATGACTTCTCGAGGAATACATGCATATATTTCCTAAGGAAGAAATCTGAAGTATTTGGGAGGTTTAAATAATTTAAGGCCCTGGTGGAAAACCAGACAGAGAAGAAGATAAAGGTACTGAGGACAGATGACAGCAGATAATTTTGCAAGAAGGAATTCATAGATTTCTATAAGAAGTGTGGTATAGCATGACAGAAGTCTACTCCATACACACTTGAGAAAAATTAAGTTGTAGAAAGAATGAACAAGATGTTGATAGAAACGGCAAGAAGCATGCTCAGTGATGCCCGGTTAGGACTGGAATTCTGAGTAGAGGGGGTGGAGACTACATGTTACTTGGTAAACTAGTCACCTTCATCAACGTTGGAGGATAAGACTCCACAAGAGGTATTGACTAATAATAAACCTTCTCTTTCACATCTAGGGTATTTGGATGTGATGCATATGTACATGTTCCAAAGGAGAAAAGAAAAAAGTTGGATAGTAAATCTGGATAGTGCATCTTTATTGGGTATAAGGATGGTTTAAAAGGTTATAAACTTTGGAAACCAAAAACAAGGAAGGTTGTGTACAACCAAGATCTAGTGTTTAGAGAGGTGAAAGATGTTATTAAACATGAATTCCTACCAAACAAACCTGAGAAGATAGATTTTGAGATAAAGGAGGAAGAATTAGACTCTATGACAGAAGAGGAATCAGAATGTGAAGAGCCACAAACTCTGGTTATGAGAAGATCAGTTCGAGAAAGAGGGTGTTGGCTGCTCGAATTTTTTATTGATCAAACAGTCGAGTACCACATTAAATTGTCAACCCAGGAAAGTCCTTTTGTTTCAAAGATGACCTCGTACTATATGCACTTAATTCTAAAAGAATTAAAGGTTGTAGTATAAACATATCTACTTCCTATCAAACCCTTACTCTGTGTTACAGCAGTTATAAACTATTGCAGAGATGAAAGGAAATTGATTAATGATAACAAATCTGCCGAAAGAAATAATGGCCATTTGTAACAGAGGACTAAGATCCTGTCCTCAGAATAAGGATGTTCAGCACCTGCCTCTGTGACCAGTTGCCAATACACACTGAAAAATCCTAATCACTGGTGACACACTTCTCACAGCGCCAATCGATCAAGGAAACAGAGTATCAGCAAAAAGGAAATATCAGAAGCAAGGCTAAAAATGTACAGAAATCACACACACACTTGACAGGAAAGAAATGGGTGAATCTTGTGAAGAAGGTGGGCCCTGTCCCTCTCACAAGATTCCCCTGAACACAGATGCTAAGTTAAAAGGCTCAAAACAGTGCTTTATTCATCTGCCAAAAGTCCAATTACAATAGAAGTTCAGACCCCTCTGCACTACAATACTTCCGTAGATGTCTCCTCTTTATAGAGGAGACATCTATTACAATAGATTGTCATTATTCATTCAGTTTGATCCTTTTGTACAAAAAGTAGGAAATCAATTCCTGTTACAGCATACTGTTACAACAATGTATGTCTTTGTCGTCCTTTGTTTAATCGGATCCTTCCACTGTTGGAAAACTGCTAGTCTTCGTCTATCTCCTCGGGGTCCTTGTAATATCCTTGGCTGTTCCGTTGTTGTTGTTGATTTGGTAAATCTCAACTGTTTCTTAAAGCTCTTCATGATGTTCCTAGTGTTCCAGCATCTGCGACTAAGTTTGGTTGATTGTTCTATCATCATTGGCCAAGTATAGTTCTACCAGCTTTAGACGATTACTGCCCAGCTTGACAGTTACTGTTTCATTCTTTGCAAATTAAGACTTTTCCTGCTTTAGTCAGTTGTTGTTTTTGGTGTTGTAGCAACTGCATAGTTGTTGTTTCTGGTGTTGCAGCAACTGTGAATTACAATTCTGTGGACTTTCAACAGTTCCAATCAATTGTCAGCGACTTAGCCAATTTCCAAAGATTAATTGTAAAGATAACATGAATATGTGTTGAATAATTAAACATATAGCAAATGAGGAGAGTTACTTCATACCTTGGAATGATGAGGTCAAAATGATATCAAGGGTTTCTACTTATGGGCTAAAAAGGGTAACATCATAAAAAAATATGAGGTCAAAAATAGACAATATGGAGTCCTAACATCCCCCCCAACTGAAAGGGTTGCATGTCCTCATGCAACGTTTACTCTGAATCTGAGTCGGAGTACTGGGATGAACAGTGTAAGTTGCTGATACAGTAGCTAAAGAAGGCTTTATCAGACCTACTTCTGAATCCTTGGACACTCTGTAATTACTGCCATACTGCTACTTCCTCCTTTTTGGTCAGTTTGTAATGAGCCTTATATTGCTGACCAGGTAACCACAAGAGAGGGAAATGAAAATGGTAGCCAATCCACCTCTCAGCACAGGTTTCCATACATTTGACATAATAAGGTATGCATGAAATTGCTATCTGAAGATTGATGGGATTGTAAGGATGATATTCCTGTCTCTCTTTGGGACAATGTTCCCAAAATAACTTGTTTGCTTCGATGGCCAGTGCCCCTTTTGTTTTTACATAATGCTGGCAGTCCTGCAAGACCTCTGCCTATAGCTTCCTCATATGATCAACCAACTCTAGATTACTTAAATTTTTTTGATGTTGTGCAATGAAGGTAGCTGCATTCGGTGGTTCATTTCGAATCCAAAGGAGGCAGTTCTGCTCATTATGCGTTGCTGACATATAGGCATTTTTCCAAGTCAGTTGATTGGCTAGAAAACAGATGAAGGCTCTTATCTGGATATCACCAACAATAGGGAGTATATTCATCGCTCTATCTTCAGGCATGGCCTCATTGTGAAGATAGAGTTCACAGAGAAAATTTTGATCATTATTTGGTGCTTCTTTGAATGTTTCAATAAATTGATCAGGTGTATCAACTTGATAGGGTCTTCCATCTCTAATTGCTTTTATTTGCAAGAACGCCAACCGTTCTCTCAAGAATACTGCATAATTGAAAGAGGGTTTTCTTGTAGCCAGTACCCTCTGAACCAGATCAAAGGCGTGGGATAACCTAGCTTTTCCTTCCTTATTTTCTTTATGTTGAGCTCGAGACTGTTCAAGTGCATCCTAATTTCTATATGCATAGTTGAACCAAGTTGACTTTTGCTGTTGGAATGCCTTCCCTTGTGAAAGCTCGTATTTTGTTCTCCATGTGTCCTTTAGTTGTTGAAAACTAGAGGTCTCCGTGTGAGCATCACTGGCAAAGGGAGGTTCAGTCTGTGCATAGGCATCAGAAAACGATTTCTGTTCTGTAGTAGTTTGGGTGGCCCGTGGTGGTTCTATGTCTTCCTCCACAAGTCTTGAAAAACCTGCTGGTTCTTGTGTGACAGCAGGTTGTTGTGTTTCTTCTTTTACAATTCTTGGAAAACCTGTTGGTTCTTGTGTAACAGCAGGTTGTTTTATTTCCTCTCCTGCAACTCCTGCTGGTTCTTGTGTAACAACAGGTTGTTCTGTTTCTCCTACAACTGCTGTTGGTTCTTGTGTAACAGCAGGTTGTTCTGTTTCTCCTACAATTCCTGCTGGTTCTTGTGTAACAACAGGTTGTTGCATTTCTCCTGCAACTCCTGTTGGTTCTTGTGTAGCAGCAGGTTGTTCTGTTTTGATTGCAGCAGTGGGTTGTTCTGTTTTGACTACAGTAGCAGGTTGTTCTGTTTTGATTCCAGTAGCAGAGCGCTATGGATTAGCTTCGGTCATTGGAACCTGGACTATCTTATATCCTGCTTGAGTGTACAGCTCACCACACTCACTGCACATATACTCATTGTATTGACTCTTTTACATTACAGACGCTACCTATGCTAAGAAGTGGAGATTATATTCATTCTGATAGGCTTCCTTAACCATTATTATCTCCTGCTGATAATCCTTAATTTGAGATTTTAGAAACTCAATTTCTTCTTGCAGGGAGGCTATGGTAGGCAGAGCTTGTGTATCTGCAGGCTCTAACGGGGGAGGGGATTGTTGTTCCACATACATTTGGTCATTTGCATCCCCAATAGGTGGTTCTTGTGTGTCACCTGTTGGGTCAGTGGCTGGTTCTTGTGTAACAGCCACTTGCCCAATATAACCTTCGGTGTCTACTTTAGCTTTTTCGGCAGCTGGTTCTTGTGTAACAGCTGCCTCAGAAAATGATGTCACGAAACTGTCAACGCTATGCATCTCAGCCCCATAGGGTGAGGAAAGGAATTGCTCCAGGATGATTGGAATGTGGGGTGTTAGGGTGATGGGTGGAGAACTAGGGATCACAGGGATGGTGGGTGGAGAACTGGTGATCACGGGGCTGGTGGGTTTAACTGCTGTAGTCGACCGTGTTCGCTGCCCCGGTAAGGAGGCAGGAAAATCAGTAATTTTTCTTTTTCAGCCACTTTCCTCCAGACTGGGGGATCTATCGGGAATAGCAGCTGCTTTGACTGAAGCCCTTGTTCTTCTCCTTTTTGGTGGAGTTTCAGTTTTCTGCTGCTTTTTTATTTTAAGAAAAATGATGGGGGCGTTATCATCAGAGTCATCAGTGGAAATATGAAGCATGGGGGTAGATGGTTGAGCTTTATTGGGGGATGGGGTCCTCTCCAGGGGTGTTTCTGCTGCTAGTTGCTGGGAAATTTCCTGGGGTATTTGCTCTGGTTGTTGGCGAATTTCCTGGGGTATTTGTTTTGGTTGTTGGGGAATTTCCTGGGGTATTTGTTCTGGTTGTTGGGGAATTTCCTCTTCCTGCTGAGGATCTTCTTCTATTTGTTGGGGAGGGTTAATGATGGGGGGTGGATAATTTAGAGCAAAGCCTCTATTTATTAAGAGTTGGGCTAAATGGTGGTGTTTCAGGGAAAGGGGCGGATGCTTTGCTTTTCCAGTATAACGTGACATGTTTTTTAGACAACCCAATAGATAATAAGGCATGTTTATCAATTGACGATGCCCCAAATGATTTAACAAAATGAAGTCGTGTTGGTAAATTACCTGGTAACGACCTTCGCAAGTTAAATACTGCTTGACAAACTCCGCGACCTTTGGCCATGGTGGAGGCAATGACTGAAGTACGACCCCTTTGCCTTTGGTTTCGACGTGCTTGCCTGGTAGGAAGAAGCATTGCTGCGCATTCAGAATCAGATGTTTCCTACTAAACCAGCGTGTACCATTAGTCGGTAACCCGGAAACTTGGGCTACGTCTTCCTCTGTTACTGGGATATGTATTCCCTGGACCGTAGAAAATGCTTCTCTTAAGTTGCATGCAAACTCCAACACTTGCTGTGTGTTGAAATTTGGGAGTCTTCTAAAGTAGTCTACCCATCCTGCTTGTAGGAAAATTTGGTAAACCTCGGGGTAGAGTTCCAGTAGCGCTGTCGTGCTAGGTTCATATGTGATCAGATTTCCCCCCATAGCTACTGATCCAGCGAAAATACACAATGCAGAGCCTAGTTACCGAGTTTGAGACAGAGTAAACCGTTACAAATGAGGATATGCCACGACGAGGTGAGTTTTAGATATTACCGCAAGGAGTAAGGGTGGCGACGATTGACGTGTTATAGAATAATTAGATATTTTAGCAATCCCCCCAAATCTACGGCTAAATGATCTGATTGGTAGTATAATGATTTCGACAGTCGTATCACATCTGCACATTAACTATAATTTAATATTCACACTTAAACATGCGTACCTTTAATTTTACCTTTAGTCGCACGCAAAAAGTCTTATCTAGTCTTTTGCTGGATTAATCATAATTTCAACGGATTTACAATCGTGAAAATACAAGCGATCTGACAGGAAGTAGCAGTCACGAAGTGTAATTATTAGAGTGCATGGCTAGTCCCTGAAGCATAGTATGTTTCATCAAGATGATAATTCATTTAGTACTGAAACTGGTATTACAGCATTGAAAAGTAATTTTGTCAGAACATGAGCTCGTGCTGCAGCTGCGGGAAGTGGTGTTGCGGAAACGAGAAGTGGTATTGCGGCGACGGAGAAATGGTATCGTATTGACGGAGGTGGTGTTGCAGCAATGGAAAGTGGTGTCACAATGACGGAGAGTGGTGTTGCAGCAACGGGAAGTGGTGTTGCAGCAATGGGAGGTGGTGTTGCAGCAATGGGAAATGGTGTTGCAGCAATAGGAAGTGGTGTTGCAGCAATGGGAAATGGTGTTGCAGCAACAGGAAATGGTGAAAAACTTGATTTATGGTCTGAAAAACGTTCCAAGCTGCAAAATGACTCTTTTAGAATTTTTATTCTCAACCATCCTCCGAAAGTAAGATCTGCAAAACAGTTAATTGTAACATGGAAACCTTTGGTAGGGATTATTAGTTAAGAAATATAATCTAAAAAATAAATAAATGAATGAACATAAATTCAAGTGCCTTGAGGGACAACAGGTTCCCCCAAAAAAACATAATGTAAGTCTTCCATGCAGGTAGCTTTGAAATCCTCTTTAGAAACAGGACGTTGATACGGACGGAGTCGATACCCATTTACTAATAACGGTGTTCTATTATCATCAATTGTTAAGAGTCTGACTGTTCCGTTTGGAAAAACAACATCTATTTCATAAGGTCCTAGCCACCTTGTTCTTAATTTACCTTGGAAATTCTCGAACCGGGAGTCATATAGTAAAGCCCAGTTACCTTTCTGGAACTGCTTTTGCTTAATAGTTTTGTCGTGCCATCTGGTTCTTTGTTGCTGGATCATGGTCGTTTGATGGATGACATCCAATCTTTTCTCATCTAGTTCCTGAAGCT
The DNA here is from genome assembly GCA_000404065.3 of Pinus taeda. Taxonomy (NCBI): domain Eukaryota; kingdom Viridiplantae; phylum Streptophyta; class Pinopsida; order Pinales; family Pinaceae; genus Pinus; species Pinus taeda. The sequence continues at coordinate 4,773 of APFE030666452.1, read as the reverse complement.
GCTGCAACCTGGTTGTCTGTGAATCAGTCAAATCAAGGTTAACAGCTAGAGCAGTTCTTAAAGTTTTGATTTCAAACTCCAGAGGGAAAACAACATTTTCACCAAAAACTAATTCATAGGGTGAAAAGCCCGTGGTATTCCTCCAAGTGGTTCTATAAGCCCATAGTGCTCCAGGCAACTTTTGAAACCAGTCCCTCTTGTTTTCCTTTATTGTTTTTGTCAAAATAGCTTCTATGACTTTGTTGGTGCTTTCCACCTCCCCATTTGACTGGGGGTGATAAGGTGTGGTCATTTTAAGCTTAATGTGGTATTTTTGCAATGTGTCTTTGAAGCCATGAGAGTTAAACGGAGGTCCTCCATTAGTGACTAATTCCCTAGGTAGTCCAAACCTAACAAAAATTTCTTCAAATAAGAATGTTACTACTGATTGTTCATTAGCTTTGAGGAGTGCCGTAGCTTCTGCCCACTTAGTCATGTAATCCGTGCATACTAGTATGTAAACTTTTTGATTGGACGGAGGATTAATGGGACCTATAAAATCTAGTGCCCATCTTTCAAATGGTTCAAGAATTACCTGGGGATTGAGTGGCATTTCATCCTTGTGATTAGGCTGGCCCATTCTTTGACAGCTATCGCAGGCCTTGACATATTTCTTTGCATCTTTGAAGCTTGAGGGCCAGTAGTATCCCATCCTGAGAACCTTGTGTGCTGTTCTTTTGTCTGCGAAATGTCCTCCACAAGGGCCATCGTGGCAGGCTTTCAATAGATCATAAATTTGATCTTCGCCAATGCATCTCCGAATCTCCTGATTGAGTCTTGTGTGAAACAGACAGCCGCTTATCCAGCTGTACCTAGCGCTCTGCTGAATAATTTTCCTTTTTTATCTATGCGATAGGTATGATGGTAATTTTCCTACAACTAAGTAGTTGGAAATGTCTGCATCCCAAGGTGAGTGAGCAGATACTGCAAATAAAAACTCATCGGGAAAAGAATCATCTACTGGAATACTTTCATTAGTTTTTAATCGAGAAAGGAAATCAGCAACTACATTTTCTTTTCCTAGTCGATCTACAATTGTGATATCAAATTCTTGTAATAACAGTAACCATCTGGTAACTCGAGCATTTGTAACTGATTTGTTCATTAAGTATTTAATGGCCGAGTGGTCAGTATGCACAAAGGTAGTATAACCAGTAATGTAATGCCGAAACTTATTGATAGCATAAATAACTGCTAGGAATTCTTTCTCAGTAACTGTATAATTAAGTTTTGCGGGAGTCATGTTTTTACTAATAAAATAAATGGCCTAGGGAAGATTGTTTTCTTCTTGTCCCACGACGGCTCCAATGGTAGTGTCTGAGGCATCAGAGGATATATGAAAGGGGAGTGCCCAATCAGGTCCTCTCAAAATGGGAGTTGTAGACAACTGATGTTTAAGTTCATCGAATGCTTTTTCACAGTCATCAGTCCACTTAAATTCAACGTTTTTTGTTAATAACACAAACAGAGGGGAAGCTATCTTAGAAAAATCTTTGATAAATTTTCTGTAATACCCTGCATGTCCTAAGAAACTCCTTACTTCTGTCTGGGTTTTGGGGAAGAGAGGGTCAAAATTACCTGTATTTTTGCAGGATCGACTTGAATTCCTAATAATGAAACAAAGTGGCCTAATACAATGCCTTCATTCATCATCATATGGCATTTTTCAGTACTTAAGGCAAGATGTGCTTCTATACACCGCTTAAGTACTTTTTCAAGATTCTGTAAGGCATCTTCAAAGGTTGTTCCATAAGGAGTAAAGTCGTCCATAAAAATTTCTAAGGAATCATTTATCATATCAGAAAAGATCCCTATCACCGCTCTCTGAAATGTTGCTCGGGCGTTACATAGCCCAAATGGAAGAACCCTATAAGCAAAGGTCCCCCAAGGGCTAGTAAAAGTGGTTTTATCCTGGTCCTGGGGTGCAATCCTTATCTGATTATATCCGCTAAATCCATCCAAAAAGGAAAAGAACTTCTTACCAGCTAAGTTAGCTAATACCTGATCAATGAATGGTAAAGGGAAATGGTCCTTCTGGGTGGCCTTATTTAGGGCTCTATAGTCTACACATTCTCGCCATTTCCCATTTTTCTTGGGTACTATTACTAGCAGAGAAACCCATTCACTATCAGATATGGGATATATAAATCCTGCATTTAACAATTTTTGAAGCTTTACTATTTCCCTTATATTGGGGTTCATTCTTCTTTGGGGTTGACAAACTGGCCGAGATCCTTCTTTAATATAAATACGGTGAGGGCACAGTTCAGGAGAAATCCCTTTCATGTCTGTATAATCCCAAGCGAATGCCTCTTTATTTTATTTAAGTAGCTTCATTAACTGTTGTTTTTGATCATCTGTTAGGTTAGGATTTATATTTAATGTTTTCCCTGGTTCGATTTCTACTGTTATACTTTTGGAAGGACTGCCAGCTAATATCTGAGGTAAATTTTCAGTTTCAAGGTTGTTTTGGGATTCTGATTCTAGGATTGCAGTGAGGTGATTATGCATTTCTGAGCTAACCGAAGAAGGTTCAGAAATAAAGTTGCTGATTAGTTCATCTTCGGTTGAGTCTTTGAGAGTTAAAGCTTGTCCTACAGTTAAAATAGGTTGGGTTTCCTCATCCTCATAATCTACCCATATTGAATTATCATTATTAATCATGGGTGTGGCATGAGGATAAAGAGTCAACTGTTTGGTTTCCTGCCCATTAGATATTGTCATTGATCCAGACCTACAGCTGATGAAAGCATCTGCTGTAGCCAGCCAAGGTCTTCCTAGAATAAGTGGATGACCCCCCAACTTTGTTTTAGTTTGTAACATAGCAAAGTCGGCTGGGTAATTCCAAGATTCTACTGAAATTACTAGGTCTTCAATGACTCCTTCGGGTTTAATTATAGAGCGGTCAGCCAGCTCTAGGATGGTTGGGGTTTCCCTAATTAAATGTTTCAACTGCAGTAATTGTGCTGTTTCGAGTGTCATAATGTTTATTGCAGCACCTAGATCTACTAGAACTTTAGAGACAAAGGTTTTTCCAACCTGAACTGTTACTGTAGGGTGACCAGGGTAACCATATTTCACAGGGGGATCTTTTTCTGTCATTAAAGCAGTCAGTTCTCCCATCACATGAACTGTGAGGGGTTCCTTAGCTTTTCTTCCAGGTTTTTTAATACAGATATCCCTAACAGTTCTAGCATAAATAGGAACATCTCTTAGTGCTTGCAATAATGGAATTTTGACATATAAATTCTACAGTTCTCCTAAAAGGTTAAAAGCAGGTGGCTCAAATGTTTTAGTAAGAGCCAGTCGTTCAGGAAAGGGTGGCTCTGCTGTTTGAGCAGTCTTGTTAGAAGAGGATTCAATCGTTTCAACATTGTTGTTAGATGACTCTTCCTTTCTAGTTTCCTCTTTTTCAGAGTTAGTAATGTCATCAATGATGGGTTCAACTATCCTCCCAGAACGTAAATGGATATCATTACATTGCATAGGGGAGACAGGTTGACTTTGAATATCAATTACCTACAGAGCTTTATTATTATTTGGGTTGGGATTAGGTTGCACAGGCAGTTGGGGTCTGATTGACTGGTTATTCTGCGGAGCATTAGATGGTAAGGAAAGAGATTTTTAGCGTTGAGGAACTGGAATCTGTTGGGCTGTCCAGTTTGGGTTCCATTGATTGAAATAAGGTTGCTAAAGATTCCAAGGATTCCACATAGTAGGGTCGGTAACAGGAGGATTTGGTTGCTGCATAGGTGGAAATTGCATTGGATTAAAGGGTGGGTATTGCATTTGATTCATGGGTGGGCAATTTGTTTGAAAAGGAGAGTGATTATTCCAACGACTAAATGATGTGTTAGAACTCATACCTTGTCTTTGTGGCCATTTCCTCCTCTGTGTCATCAGGTACACTGCTTGAGCTTCTTCTTCAGTTGATTGCAGTGCTGCCTTTATTCCTGGCAAAGAAGGGCATTGCTGAGTCTCATGATCCTTTTCACAAATGGTACAAATTTGTACCTTGTCCAATGGACATTCCCTCAGTGGGTGCTTCCCTCTGCATTTGGAACAAAAAATAGCCAGAGCAGCTTCTGCTTCTGCCTGTTTCTTTTTAACCTACAGAGCATCAATTTGTGAAGCAAAAGAGCTTAACATTTCATTTTTAAATTCTTCAAGCAAATTACCTATTTCGGCTCGTGTTGCTCCTCCACTTGCTGATTTTTGGACTCTTGAGTATGTACTATCCCTGCTTTTAGATCTGCTTGCTGCTCCTCTGGAACACCTCATACATAGGTTGATAATCTCATCAAATGGTTCTTTGGAAATATCCCCTTTTCCAAGCATATTTAGCATATCCAGGCAGTCATCTCGTACTCCTTTTAGGAGCATTGTCTTCAGAATATCCTTACTCATAGTCGGATGATCTGATCACTGCAGATTATACTACAGTCTCTCTACAAAGTCCTCTAGATTCTCGTCCTCTTTCTGGACCATTTTAAACAATTATTCCTTCCTTTCTCTTGTTCGACAGTAATCCTGATATTTAGTCAGAAAACTTTCTTTCATCTGGTCCCACGTAGTGATTACCTGAGCCCCTAAGCTCATAAACCATCTTAACGCGTTCCCTTTCAGTGTTGCTGGAAACAGTTTCAACTTCTGAGTAGGGGTTACATAATCATAACTCCTACACAATATATCAAATTCAAAGAGGAACTCATCAGGATCTTCAGAGGATAACCC
>APFE030666444.1:0-10974 GCA_000404065.3 Pinus taeda | reverse complement strand
TGGCTTTTAGCACACCTCAACCTCTTTGCATATTGTTCATAATGATTTGTGTGGTCCACTCTCTTCTCCTTCTTTATCTAGCTTCAAGTACTTCTTAACCTTCATTCATTACTTCACTAGATGCATTTAGGATTATTTCTTGAAACATAAGAGTGAAATTTTTGACTTGTTCTTGGCCTACAAGGCCCTTATCGAAAAAAGAAAATATGAAAATCAACTACAACCATTAAGAATAGATAATGGAAGTGAATATGTAGAAAGTAAATTCACGACTTATTGCATTGCATAGGACATTCAAATGAAACGTATTGGTCCATATACACTACATCAAAATGTTGTTCCTAAAAGAAAGAATCATACATTAAAGGAAATGGCTAATTGTATGATTCAATCTAAGGGATTAAGATTAAGTCACTTCATTATTGGATGAAAGTAATCTGTTGTGAAAATTGCATTCTCACAAAGGATTTAAGCAATATAACATTGGAAGAAGGATGGGCTCACATTCCTGATGGAAAAAAGGAAAGGTTTACAACCCAAAAGTGAGAAGTGTATTTTTGTTGGATATTTTGAAGATGTAATAGGTTATTCGCTTCTTCAGTCTCACTCTAATGAAATAATCATTAGAATAGATGTTAAATTTGATGAAAATCTTTTATCTTATGAGCCTAACTCAATAGTTTCCCCCTCTTTAGCCTACAATCCATCTTCATCATTTGTGCCACCTTATCTTCCTATTTGGGTTTCTTCTTCAAATGATGATAGTAAGGATGAAAACCCACCTATTCCTACTCACATTCCTTCAGATGAGTCCATTGAACATGAACCTACACCAGCAAGACAACTTCCCAAATTGGTCCATTCAACACATGAAACAACTAGTGACATTGCAAGTGATCCTACAAATCAATGTTGTACTCATGCATAGTTATAGGAAGCCTCCTCTCTTATGGTTAGAGTTTCAGAGACTCGTGATCTGTAAACATTTACAAAATATTTAGGCCATCCAAATTGGGAAACGACAACGAATGAAGAATATCATTTCTTAGTGGCGAACAATACTTGGGAACTGTTACCTATTCAAAAAGGAAGAGAAATTGTATGATGTAAATGGTTATATAGAACTCATTATGCATCAAATGGAAGTGTAGAAAGACATAAGGCCCGATCAATTGCTAAAGAGTTATATCAAGTTGAAGGAATTGACTACAGTGAAACATTTTCCCCTATTTCCAAAATTAATTTGATCTTCATTGTTCTAACCCTTGCTACCCCACATGGATGTGAGGCCCTTATAATGGATGTTAAATCACCTCCTTGCATGGGGAACTAGAAGAAGAAAGAAACACTTGACAACCTCCTAGCTATGTTCAGATTAACTCTAACATTGTTTCCCACCTTAAGAAATTTCTTTATGGTATTAAACAAGTTCCTCAAGCTTGGTATGTAAAAATGGATATCTTTCTTCTTGAAATTGCCTTCTCTATATGCCATTATGACCATAATTCCTACACCAAAGTACAAATCCATATCATGATCCTTATTATGAATGTTGATAACCTTATCCTTGTTAGTAGTGACCTAAAAAATTTAACCCATGTGAAGTTAAGCCTTAAAAAGAAGTTTGAAAAGACAACATTAGTATATTTGTAATATTTCCTTGGCCTCCAAGTATTTCAAACCGAAGGAATTTATTACTCCCAATCTAAGCATGCATGTAATATTGTAAACCAACCCCTTCTCCATTTCAGACTGGAGTTAAACTTATTACCACTTGTACTACATCAAAAGGTTATGCCACTTTGTACTAGAAGTTAGTTGGTAGCCTCTTATATTGACTCATACCCATCTTGACATTTCCTTTGTTGTTGGTATTATTTTTCAGTATATGAAAACACCACATAAAAGTCATTGCAAAGTAGCAAAAATGATACTTTGATATATTTGGCATATATCTAAGTTTTGGATACATTAAAGTTCATGGGTGAATCATTTATTGGTTGGTTTCAATGATTCATATTGGTATAACACCCTTGATGATCGAAAGTATACTACAGGTTATGTTTTTAGTCTTGGTTCTAGACCTATCATTTGTGCCTGTAAAAAGAAATAGGAAATTGCTTTTTCTTCAGTGATTCAAAAGTATACTTTGTAATGGTTAATGCAAGTTAAGAAGCCTAGTGGTGTTAGCATATCCTTTTAGAGTTTGAATTCTAGAAGAAACATTTGACCATCCATTGGTGCAACAATTATAGTTCCATCAAGCTCACCAAAGATATAGTTTATCATCAATACATCAAACACATTGAGCTACAAATGCACTTCATCAACAAACTCATTCATGATCAAGCTACTGAAGTGATATTTTTCCTACAGATGATCAAGTTGCTCACAAAGTCTCTTACAAAAATGAAGTTTCTAAACTTTGATCTATGTTAGGAGTTTAAGAAATTGTCATTAAGGGGGGATAGGCTCTAATGCCTCCTTCCTTCTCGTATTGTGTCACCTTTGTAAATCCTTCAATCCCATCCCAAGTTTTTCCTTAAGAGGGGATGCTAGGATATTTAGCCACTTTGAATTTAAGCAATTTCAACTTGGTCTAATGTGTTTATTATATAAAGATATGATTCCTTAGTATGCATTAGTTGCATTAGAATTCAATGGTCATGATACTCATACTTTGAAATATTTTGAATCATACTCACCTCCTCTATCTGATTGTAACAGTTTGATCTATTGACCACTTTGTCTTTTTTTTTTTACCTTGAATTGTTGAACATTGTCAAAAGTTTTAGACTTCTTTGTAACATATATGGTGCATTAATTCTTGATTAAAGATACAAGGTATCAAATGTTATAGGGAAATTGAATTTTGCAATGTATTTTTGTTGGTGAAGCATGTAGGGTATAAGTCCATCATTTACAAAGCAATTAGGCACTTCTCATTGCTAGGATGACACCCAAGGTAAATGAGATTATGATAATATATTTATTAATGGATCAACATATAGCTTAAGGAAATTAAACCTAAATAGGAATAATAACACTCTTCCAACAATATATTTGTTACAAGGTCATCATGTCACTTGAAGGAATTGAACTTAATGGAAATAATAATACTCCTCTCATAACCATGGGGACTAATGACAATTTACAATATAAAATAAAAATGATATTGGAAAAATTATTAAGTTGATTTGTAATTACAAAAAATAGCTCATTTTCAAAATATATAACAAAGTTTTACAAATAGAAGCATCAAATGATTAAAGTACTTAGGCACCCCTTAAGCACATTAAATGCTATATATTATTTGCCCCTCTTTAAGAAGGTTTATGATGCATCTACACACTAATCAATTTATTTTACTTCTGATTTTCCCTCCACACCAATCAATTTATTTTACTTTTGATTATGCACATGCGCAATAATCAATTTATTTTACATTTCATGATGCACATGCACACTAATGGATTTATTTTACTTTTTATGATGCACATACACATTATTGAATTTATTTTACTTTGCATAATGTACATGTGCACTAATCAATCTATTTTGCTACCAACAAAAGAATTTCAAAACAATTCATTATATAATTTACAAATAATTCCATAAAAAATGAAAATCTAGGTCATGTTTATATATAGGTTTTAAAAATATAATATTTACACTATATGATTATTTAATGGAAGATATTTCACATATCATATCAAATATAAAAATAATTATGATTAAAAATTATAAAACGTGAAATTTAAATTTATATAAAAATAAAAATACCATAAATATATTATTTAAGATTAATTGATTTAAATAACTTAAAAAAATTAAATTAAAATTTTATCGCACTATGAAAAAATTGAGTGATTAATTCACTGTTTAAGACACTTTTTAATGCTAAATTATAATCCAAAACCAAAAAAATATCCCAAAAAATTTGGGGGAATAGTTAGTGTTTATTAAAGTAATATATAAATCCGTGTTATTTATTATATTAATTATAATAAAGATATGTATACCACCAATTTGTATAAATTTATCCATATTACTTAAAATAAACGCATACATTCCTTTACGGAAACACCTTTCTTAATGATAAAGATAATATCCCATATAAGCAGGTTTCTTTATATTAAAGATAACTTCCACTTAAAGGAGATAATAATAAAATATCTATAAAGATCTTGATATTTGACTGGCCAATTTCCTTTTTCCTAAACACCTTTTTTGTTATAAAAATAATACACAATATAAGTACGTTTCTTTATAACGATAACACCCAGATAATAAAAATATTATCCAATGTAATTCGCTTCTACATTATAACGGTAACTTCCAGATATACGAGACAATAATAAAATATTTATAAAGATCTCGATATATGACTGACTGGCCGGGATAGGATTTAACTTAAATGAGAGAAATGAAAATATCTTCGCAATTATTTAAACTAAAAATATCAATATTATAAAATAAAAAAATATTTTTAAATTTGTTATTAATAAAAAAGGAGTCAATTAGTGTGAATTATTCTTGTGGGGGAGTTTTGTATTTTTTGATTTGGTATGATTTAAAATTAGAAATAAATAATATTTAAGTGTTAGTTCTGTTTTTACATTATAATGGTAAATTTGCGATAAACTAGATAATTATAAATAATCTAAAGATTGGAGGATATCACTGGCAGGATAAGATTTAACTTAATATGATATTAAATGGAAAATATTTCACAAATTATTTAAATAAAATAGGAATATGATAAAATAAAAAATAATTTTAAATGTTACAAGTAAAAAAGAAGTTGTCGTATTGGTGTGATTTTGTTTTTTGCGAGTTTGGTTTGTGGTGTTGAAATTTTGATTTGTGTTTTATTTAAACTAGTTTTTGATTGCATATATATAGATGTCGGAGGTGTCTTTAGTGCGAACTTTTGTGGAAGCTTTTATCAGTGGCGGTCAAATTTCTCTAAAATCCCGCAGGAATGTTTTGAAATAACAAGCTTATGGTTAAACCTCTGCAATGGAAGTGCTTTTAGGGTTTTCTAGGGTGCGTGAATCGTTATACACAATGAAAAAACTAGTTTAAATAAAACAAACAAGATTTCACCTCAATATTTTCACCAGATTCCGGCACCTAAAGTCAAAAAGTTGCACTCCTATTAGACTCAGCGTTCTGAAATTTTTTTAAGGCATTTTTATTGTGCAGAAATTACCCACAAATTTTAATTTCAATAAATTCTTACCATATTTTAAAGAAATTAGACAAAAAAATCCACTCAAAAAACTTCATAAAAATAACTCAACTAAAAAATAATAATTACTTATTAAATTATTAATTTATTTAATCATTGTAATTTTTTGTTAAATATTACCCTTAAAATCGGATTCTGTGACTACACGAGATACATGTGTGTGCTTACCAAGAAATGAAATGATTGAAATTATTAAGGGCCTCTTCATGCCACTTTTGTAAAGGGCAAATGGGGTTTTCCAGTACCATTTTGATTGATAAAATTTGACGGAAGTTTTTGAAAAATCAGATTATATTAGTTAAGTTCCAGATTAGGTACTGACGACACTAAATTCATTTTAATCATTTAAAAATTTAAACACTTCTAATTAAAGAAATTTATAAAAAAAAATTACCCTATAGACAAAATTGCCCCTACTAAAAAATTCCAAAATTTACAATATACACCGGCAAAGAAAAAACACTTAAATAAATAATTCGAAATAATTCGAAATGTGCCGGATTTATGTTAAATATGGAATGTTTTGTATAACGACAAAGCAAAAGCAAAAGTCCAGGAGTATCAGATAGCAGTACTGACAAGGTGAATCAAGGTTGAGTCAGCATCCTTATCGTGAATGTCACCTGTCAGTGTTAAACACAATGCAAAGGGAGTTGCCAACTTGTGCCAACGCAATCTCGCCCAGATGAAATACCTTCCACAATTTCAGGTTACAGTGTTTGTCTCGTCACATCATTAATTAGCGTGCAGCAAGATAATTTGTGGGCGGGGGGGTTGGTCTTTGAAAATGAATGACAGACAGGCGTGTTCAGACAGTACCCCACCAAAATCAAAATTGAGAGGTTCCAGGCTGTGATACCACAGATATTTTCATAGATAAGACATTGACATTTGAACGCAGCAGAAGATATGATCATGAATCATGATGATATTATGAAGATTAAGTTGTATAAATCAGAGGCTGATTATGCGATCTGCATATCAGTAAGCCCATCGTGGTTGAAACTAGGTCAAGGTATCCAGTAATTTAAGAGGATCACAGAAAGCTTGGCAAGTGTTTCATAGGCCTTATTAAAGTGCCATGACGATCAAGCTAGATCTGGAGCAGGGAGAACTGAGTGAGCAGGCAGATATCAGCCAGCCATTTCTGCCAGTTGAAGAGAACACTGAAAGCAAGAAAAGTTTCAGTGACAGGAGAAGCAATGAAGGTTCGACTGCAACAGTGTTCCTCAGCACTTTCATTGTGGTGCTGGGCTCTCTGGAGTTTGGATACTGTGTAAGTATAATTCTACTACTTTGAGCATGGTGTAAATTCTTCTTTCGTTTGGACATGGTGTAATTTTGTTACTGTATCAAAGGATATTTGATGTGGATGGGAATCGAAGAATTTAACATTGAATTTGATATTATGAATACAATGTCAGGTGGTGAACAGTAGAGAAAAACTATGGTGTGGAGCTTGATGTAGAATTTTATACCATATTGAATTTCTGAATTGAAGTTGATTTTGCTAGAGATAACATAATATTCACATAACATAATTTTGTTGATCGACTCGTTTCAAACTAACAACCAGTGTAGTTAACGGGTATTTTGCTTCTCATTTTTCCAATGAAATATTCACATAACATAATTTTGTTGACCGATTCCTTTCAAACTAACCAGTGTAGTTAACGGGTATTTTGCTTCTCACTTTTCCAATGAAAAAAGTAAATGCAATAACATGGTGGTTAGCTTATCATGGGACACTGTGGATTGGTCCTAGCAAGGACAAGATGTGGATAATGATCAAGGGAAGTCATTAGAGGCTTGCATGCAGAGAGGGATAGATTCAGTCCATGAGATTAAAAATCGATATATTTTCTCCTATTGAGCACTTTCTAACTCTGTATATGATGGATCACATAAGTTAATATTGTGTGTTTTCTTGGTGTATTGCAGGTAGGATTCTCTTCTCCTGTTCAGTCTGCCATGATCAAGGACCTCGGCCTGACTACGTCTCAGGTGTTTCTTCTTTTCACCTGTAAAAAGTATGCTATAAATTGCTATGAATCTCACTTGTAGATAGAGCTATGAATCTCACTTATAGATAGAGCTGACTTCGTTTAGCTTAAGTGTCAGGTCCAGGGTAGTTATTATGCCAAAAGTGCCCCTACTTGCATCTGATCTGACTGGCTTGAAACTAATAATAAAGTATATAAAATATTATATATATATATATATATATATATATATAGTATATATTGATAGAGGAGACTCTTCATTTGGTTTGAACCAATTGATATAATATATTATATATACGTGTGAGAGAGGGACATTCATTGGCTCAAGTGCTAAGCCTGAAAGGTAGTTATTTCCAACAAAAAGTCCCCACTTGCACTAGGCATATAAGAATTAAAACCTGTGGGTGGCTTGATAGTCTGTAAAGAGTTAATACCATATTTTCCCTATTAATAATATTCACTTTAGTTTTGGATTCCATGTCAATGAGGGACAAAGATTTGGCAGACTTTTGGGCAGTTGTTCAAAACATGATACTCATACTGTTCTTCTACTTTTCCAATGTCTTGTGAAGTTGTGAACCATCCTTTGTTATTGTACTTATAACCTTTCTAATTTTTGTGATCGTGTAAATCATTGTGTTGTTCGAATCCATTTCTGCTCATTTCTGCAATATATTGTAGTATTGTCTCTGTTATAGTTTTTTTCTGTTATGGAACTGAATTAACTTTTTTACTCCGTGGGAAACATTCGGCTTTGGGATTTTAGTTGCCTTTTCGTTTGTCACATGGTTATAGTTGCCCTTTCTGGCTTTTATTTCGAGTATATTCATGGATGTTTTATATGATCTATTTTGCAGTTAATATCCCACTCTCTTAACTGCAATGTCTTGTCATCCATTTTCTTGAAACTGGGCTCCAACCTTTAGTATTTTGGCATTTTAGCTTGCATTGGTGCCTTAAGTAGGCATATTTAATGGCATAATTTCACCTTAGTACCTGTTGGCCAATTAATGCTGATTTGCCTAGATCTAAAGTTGCTACTAATTCTGCCACATTTGGGTCATAATTCTTCTATTTAACTGGTATTCTGCAGTTTTCTACCTTTGGTTCGCTACTGACTATAGGTGCAATGGTTGGTGCAATACTGAGTGGCCGCACTGCAGATTTCTTGGGCCGGAAAGGAGTAAGTGTTTTAGTTACTGTTAAGGTTCCTGACCATTACTATTATGTACAAAAAGATTGGGTGATTGCATGCATTTGAAGTGAAATTAACTTGTAGTGGAGAGTTCCATTTTCTATCACTGAAATCCAACTGATTTCTAGCGCAGGCGTTAAGAGTGTCATCAGCCTGTTATGTGGTTGGATGGCTAATGATATCGCTCTTAAAGGTTTGTTGGGTTACTTATTAAGCCTTGTAGGTGTTTCAGTAGGTAGACCACAAAGTAGTTTTCAATCACACCAAATAAATTATTAATCTGCATTATTTTCAAAAGAGCAGGATGCCTGAGAAAGAAAAATTTAATCCCTTTTTCCCTTTAAATATAGTTTCCACTTCCAGGAAAACAAATATAACGATATGCTTATATTATATTATTGTGCAGACTGCATGGCTACTAGACATTGGAAGACTGCTTACAGGATATGGAGCTGGTCTTACTTCCTATACGGTATGTTCTTTTTGGTAGAAAAATCATAAAATACGTTTTCAAAAGTAAAGGTACATCTGGAGAATCATTTATACCGTATGGAGTCCAGACTAGACATGACTAGGACAAATTTGGGTATTGAAATGCCAGTTTCACTTAAATTTCTTTTAATTTTAGAATTCCTTAGCACTCTGTTTTTTTGTTAAATTCCTTTTAATTTTAGAATTCCTTACCACTCCTGTTTTTATGTTATAATATTAGTTCCAGAATTCCTTTCGACTCGGGTTTTGATGTTATATTAGTTGACAGGTTCCTGTATACATAGCTGAAATAACTCCCAAGAACTTAAGGGGAGGGCTTACAACAACAAATCAAGTATGAAGCTTTGATCCACATGATCCGTTCTTTACAGTCCCTGATTAATTAAAATGGAGAGTTTTTATTTTTATTTGTGAAAACGAAGTTCTATTCATTTTAAAAACTTTAACATCATTGTTTTATGCCTCTCATGACAGTTGTCCATAACCATTGGTATTTTAATAGCATATTTTCTTGGGATGCTAGTCGAATGGCGCCTTCTTGCTATTATAGGTAATCATCACCATTAAAAATCTCTTAACCATGTTTTTCTTATCAAAGATGATAATATGGGAAGCAACGATTGTTTCCATCTAGTTTGGAGACTAATACAAGGTATAAAGTACACAGCCCTAAAAAAATGCCTCAAAGACCTTAATTATATGATTGTTCTAAATTCAAAGATAAAAGACTGGACTTATAGTTAACATGTGTTTGCAGGAATCATCCCTTGTATTCTTTTGGTATCAGGGCTCTTCTTTATTCCAGAGTCCCCTAGGTGGTTGGTGAGTAATTATTCCTTTCTAATGTCATTTCTTATGGTACATTCCCATGGACATACTGTTAATGACTTTTTAGTGTATTGAACTGTAGTTGCTCAAATTGGTCATCACGTATGCTCTTACTTAGGTTTATAATGTTAAAGAGAATGTGTGGCAGCATAATAAGAGATTAAATAATACATACAAACCTAGAAAAGTTCAAACTTTAGATATACATTAATATGCAGAATTCAATCTGTCATTTATAATTTTAGCGTTGATTATTGTCATTTGCTGTTTCAGGCAAAAGTTGGCCATGACAAAGAATTTGAAGAAGCATTGCAAGCCCTTCGTGGAAAGGACTTTGATGTTTCTGATGAAGCAACTGAAATAAGGGTGCTTACTGTTACTTTAGGTTTTCTGCCTATAAATTATAATTTGTTAAATAAGTAAAAGAAATTGTACAAAAATATACTAACCTTAAATGGTTGCAGCTGATCGTGGAGGAATCCTAAGGTAATTTAATTCACAATAGTGAAGAATACAAGAAAAAAACGGTTATATTTATTCATTTAGTTGGTTATATTTATTCATGAGTTTAGTTGGAATGATACTCTGACAAAAAGCTTGTATTGTTCAGGAATATGTAGAGGAGCTGGGAAACCTTCCTAGGGCCAAAATATTGGACTTGTTTAGGTTGAAGTATAGGCATTCTGTTGTTGTAAGTAGATTTCTTTTTAACAATACCGTTTGCAGAACTTGTGAACAACCATTGATTAGTTTCATATTAATCATTACAAATATATATTCAGGTTGGAGTTGGCTTGATGGTATTCCAACAATTTGGAGGAATCAATGCTGTTATGTTCTATGCCAGTGAAATTTTTAAAGATGCTGGTAAGTTATAACTGACCTCCTCTAATTCTTTGGTGCATTTTTGAGATTCCTATTCTAGATGCCAAATTGATTTGGATTATCATGCAGGCTTTTCTTCCAGCAACATGGCATCAGTCTCTGTGGCTGCCCTACAGGTGATTATCTTCATGTTCTCTCATTTTGTTTTATGATTTCCTTGTGAGATAACATGCTTCACTGGTGTCACAAACTTAATTTTAATACATTATTCCTTGTATTTTTAGCTATGATATATTTTGGGCAATTACATGTGTATAAGGAAGGCAACGAAAATTTCAGAGGTTAATTTTCACAAAGGATTAATTTTCCATATTTTT
>APFE030666440.1:0-11843 GCA_000404065.3 Pinus taeda | reverse complement strand
GATATTAAGAATCTATTGTCTTATTAATAAATAAGTAAAATCATTTTAGATAAATTCTAAATATGAATAAAATAATATATAACAATATGTTGTTTAATAAATTTAGTAATATAATTAATTTGATATTTCTAGATTCATTATGACTGATTCAATAAAAATTTGTCAAATTCCAACCGAAATTTTTTTAGGTTGTTATTACACCTTAAAGGCTACTCCTGATTTAGGTGGTTATTGGACCTAAGCACCATTGATTATAGTTAATTATGATTCACATTACATACATAATTAAAACATGTAACTAAAAGAAATTCACTACAATACAAAACAAATAGCCATGTGATCTTGAATCTAGAAAAAAAAACCAAGTTGTTTCCCACCTATCTTTTGTTAGTTAAAATTTCACTCTTACACAACCATTAACATTTTTTATCCTTAAACAATGGAAAATTTGTTATGATTGTTTTCTAGGCAGTTTTTGGTTGGCATTATGAATTAGGTGTTGTCCTTCATGGCAATGTACCTAATGAGTTGTTCTTATTTGATATTATAAATATATTTGTACAAACATTATAGCATCAATACTAAACATAGACCTTACTATAAACATAATTATAGGTTTACTAACACTAATAATCTTGGATTATAGAGATTAGGTTTAAAAATTTTTGGAATTGGGTTCAATGTTGTAATAATGTTATGATCACTCATTTGATTTTATACAATGTGTATATGTGAAGTTTTTTTGTATGTGTAAATGGTAAACTATTTATGTATGTTACGTTTAATTTTATTCAACATTAACCTGTTTTGTTGATATCAAATGTGTTTTTTTTTACTGTTAGGTGATTTCATTGTTCAATCATGGATCCAACTATTTGGAGTTGTCTTCCATTTGATGTTCTTGAAATTGTCTTCTTGTGGCTCCATTTATTGGTTGTGATAAATTTTAACATTGTTTGTAAGAAATGGAAGAATGTTTTGCAAAACTCTTCTTTCTTGTTACATGATGCAGGAGCATTGAGCCCAAGGAAAATCATTGTAAATAATAGACATAGTGGGTCATGAATTTTAGGAAATAGTTTTCCTAAGTATCAAGTTAATGCAATATTTAGTCCTTTAAGTGTGATTTAATTAGATAATGGGAGAATATGAAAATGCTCTCAAAATGAGAACATGAGTGGTGAATAAATGACAAAGAATTAGAAATCAAATCCAACTCTTAGACAGTTCCATGATTCAAGGAACAAGAGAGAGCTTTTAGGAATTAATTGGAGTAGAAGTGGATCATCGAGCTCATAAGGGGATTTTTCTATTTCAAAACAGAGAAAAAGATGCAGTGCATAAATTCTGCCACATATGTATGAATGTACCGAGATTTAGGGCTATTGTTAAAGGATTGATCAGGTCCTTCATAGTAATCCAATCCAAAGTTTTCGTATAAATATATGTAAGCCTACGGGTAGAAAGAGGAGGCCACTAATGTTGAGAACCAGTCTTGTGTGAGACTGAGGAGTCTCAGAGGTAATCTTGTGTTTTTACATTAATATATATACAGAGTTTTATCCTGACTGTGTTAGTATGTGTTAAAGAGTATTTCATAAATGAATTACTTGTGAATTCGTAGGCTTTTTACAGGTACAGGCAGAATTCCAAAGGACACAGAGGGAGATAATGGTTCAGGGGAATCATAAAGGGATCATTGAATCCAAGTGAAGAGTTAGAGTGTAGCTTTGGAGAGGAGTTGCTTTGGAGTAGAAGTGCATGCAAGGTGAAGCTCAGAAGGAAGAGTCGTAGTGAAATAGCGAAGGAGAAAGAACCTCTGAAGAACCTAGAGGAGCCGCAGAAACAATTGAAAATGGTGTAAATTCTAATTAAAGGGATGAGCAGAGAAGTAAAGAGTTGATGCTCAACAACCGTTGGATATTTAAATATCAACAACCACAATTGGATCACTAAATTGCAATCGGAGGAGTAAGGCTGGCGATGGAAAGGAGCATAGCGATACGCCGATAGTGATATTATTGATATGCGATAATCGGTCAACGGAAGTTGGCCTTAATATAGTACAACACTGTGGAGAGGTTGAAGTTGCGGACCCGATGACAATTATAAGTGTCGATGGATAAGTTTTGAAGTCTGCCTTATATGATTTGGACGGAAGGTTAGTGCAATTCCTTTGTATGTGTAAAGAGTTGCACCAGTGATTTAAGGCTTAATCAGTGTTTGATGATCCTGATAGTCATATATCGGAGTCAGAGGCGTGATGAACCACATACGGGGTATGGCTGGGGAAGATAGTTGAGAGTGATTGCAATGAGGTTTTAACCTCGGGTTTCTATGCAGAACCCGTATAAAGGAGGAAAAATACGTATTGCGTGGAATTCCTTTGTGTAAGGATTACATAGGGAAATTAGTGCCGATAGTGTTTTGTGTAGCAGATTTGTAACCAAAGCAATGAAAGCAGTATGGTTATTACTATATTATATATATTATTATATAATATATTATATATGGATTGTGGTTTATATAAAGGTTTTGAAGAGTTTTGATTTCCGATAGAAAGGTTAGATGGGTTGATTGAAGTTCCATTACAAAGGAACTATATAAGAGGGCCACTTGGCCATTTATGGTCTGAGGATTTGACTCTGAAGTTGAGTTAAATACCTAGGCAGTTGTGGATGATTGTTAAATGCATACCGTGGGTATGTGTAGGTGTTACCCTGCACCATTACATTGCAAGAATGTCTCTATGAACGAATTTGTATTTCTCCTTCTTGTCCTCAATAGTGAAGATAATTGTTTTGTTGCTCAGTACCTTAATCAGAATGGGCACATATATCAGTTTCATTCGTGATTCATAGATTCAAGATACATAGTAGAGTGTATTGTTGGACCAATGGTGGTTTTATCCTTACCAACATAATTCTCCCATACACAAAACTATTTTTTAATGAATCTATTGACAAAGACATTTAAAACATAGGGCCAATACGAATTGGAGATCAGGGATTCTTTTCATTATTGGAAAATGTAAGCAACAAAAAATATGACTGGGTTTTTCTAAAACATATGTATGATAGAATGCAATATAAATTTTATGTTTGCAGTAGTCTTGATAGGGTATGGAAAAGGGTTGTTGTTCCATTTGGTGGCACTTCACCCCCTAAGAATGTAGTGTTTGAGAAAAGTAAATTTTTTTGGTTGTATCTGGACAAGGAGTATGAAGATTATCCTCGATACGGGTATACAATCTACTGTTTTGATGCAATAAAAAATGGATGGAGTTTTTCATTTGTTCCAATTAGTGACATACAATGTATGTCGTTAGCAATATACATGAATCAATTGATATGCCTTGTCAATGATGGCTCCACTTCTGTATGGTCAACTGAAGAATTAGATCATTTCCAATTTGGTTAGCCATGTGTCGAATGCAAAATTGACTACTTTGAAGATGTTGGGGTTTCAAATGGAGGTTGTTGGAGGAAATTTTTGTAGATATAAATAGAAAATGTCCTGGTTTTCTTCCATTTCGCACAACCCATGGTTTGGTTCTTATGTGCAACTGCAGTGAAGTTCCTTTTCTATTATATGACATGATGACTCGCATCTGTTTTCAAATAGATATTGATAATTCAACTAATGAACAAATGTTTAGGTTTTGGTACCCAATGTTGGAGGATTGCAATGATTTGATTGAGTATGTAAATGTTTTTGCAATTGCTCCCTGTATGGAACCTATTGATGAGATTCCACCATTGGATATGGATATGGATTCGTAGGATATTATTATTATTAGGAGTTCCTATATATATTTCCATTTTATATACTCTATGTGGTTGTGGAAAATATTTCCATTTTTGTCTCTATACATACTATGGGTCTTTATGGTAATATTTTAAAATTATGTTTCTGTTGATCTTTATGATGTAAAATATTTCATATTGTTTCCCCTAATGTTTTCTTATTTACATGTAAATGTGTCTCGATGTTATGCATTTTTCTTTGTTTGTATAATTAGAATTTTTATGAGTAATGCTATACATGTTATTTGTATTGGTGTTTGTCATTGATTATCAAACAATTTTATATGTTAATGTACATTTTAATATTTGCATTTATATTTTGATAGAATATAGTTCCAAATTTTTAGATATACTTCCAATTCATATAACTCTTAGAGTATTGTGTCCCAATAGTATGGGTTTCATTTTGATTCTAATATGACATGGAAATTCATACTTTTTTGTTTAAGCCAATTGAAAGAATTCATTTCTGTTTTTTGCCGTTTTGAAAAAATCATTTTTTTTTTAGCCATTTGGAAAAAGTGTTATACATTTTTATAAGTTCATATGGTTGGAAAAAAAATAACATATACACTTATTATGTTTTTCTACGATTTCCAAAAAAAAATGTGTTCCCTTTTCATTCTTATTTGTTTGTTTATATTAGATATTTGTTATGTTCCATGTTTATGACTCCATAATGAATATTTTATTATTCATTGTAGACATGTCATGTGAAGGCACAAGCAAGAGTACAAGAAAACAAAATTTGTCCCCATAATCACGTAAGAGATCTAATGAAAGTCATTGTTTATGGTATCAACAAAATAAGGATGCCATAAATGAGCATAGGAGAGCCACATATCATAGAAAAATGAGTGAAGCCACTTTTGAAAATGATTTTATCATTCCTTGTAAGTATTGTACTATGGATGATATAATGGAAATAACATTTCTTGTTGATAGTTCATTATTAGGATATGCTCCTCGTCAGCATAATCTTGTTGTTTGATGCTCTCCTGAAAATGTTCATAACATTGGGGAAACATATTGCGATCGGGAAGAATGCCATACCAATAAAGTGGATGAAAATGTCCACCCTAACCCTTTCTTATGTCCAATTACATGTTTTGATGGCCAAAGGTTGAAAAACATCCATGGTGGATGTAATGATGACATTGTGTGTGATGATTTGGATGATAGTTTACATGGCCATTTGTTTAATAATTTGGAGAGAGTTGCTCGAAACAATGGATCTTCAAATCCCACTTCTCAAAGTAATGTGGTCCCAACAAGAGAATCGGTCATGCTTGATAGCATTTCGCGTGGAACAATGGAGGTAACACAATGATATTTTGATTTTTGCTACAATAGTGGTTGTTTTATTACATTCCTATATATACAAAGTTTTGTTTACTAAACTTATGAGTTATTTTATTCTCTTGTAATCGGATACAACTTGTTTTAATAGAGGTCTAGAAATTAATTCCCAAAGTGTTGTAGGTTTTAACCCCATACAGAAATTACCTGCATATAAATTCTAAGAAAAAAAATTAAAGAATGCGATAGCGTAACACATAAAACAAATATTGTGAAACAGGTGAGTTCCCCCTCTATGGACGGAGGCAACCCCTCTAGCCCTACAGTGGGTCTAGTCACTGGAAAGACAATATCAAAGAAAATTTCCTTAGAAAGATGGTGTTATGAAGGCCTACCTTCAAATCGATGTTCAATGAAGTCCTCGTCATGTCGCTCCAATTCCTGTTCTTCTAATAACTTATACCTAAAAACAAAATGTAGAGAAACACTACAAACGTAATAGGAAACAACCAAACAATTTACTTGAAGAGTTAAGGAACCTCAAGCTATCAACATACAATTTCAACATGCGATATAGGAAACAAACTATTTATTTGTATCAATATAAATCAAAGTAAAACTTACAACTGAGCGTTGACATCGTAAGTCTCCTCGAAGGGTTCCATTGGTATGCCTCCGCAAGAATTTACACATGAACCATCTCCCAAGGGAACAGATGACTTTCTCTTTAGTTCAAAAGGTTGATGCTAGAAAGTTCTCAAACCAACACTACTCAAACATCTGTCAAACCAAAATACATATGAGGCTATTTCCACACTCCAATAACACTCTCTACCTCTACTCCTCTCTTAGAAATCTGAGACTACCAAATTACATCTAGCTACCATCTAGTTACATCCAATCTAGCTGATCTCATTCATGGAGGAGACATTTATAGGAGGGATAGGTTCCATAAGAGAAGGGAGGAAGAGCTTATCTCTTAGGGAAGTTGCACAAAAGGTGGAACAACTATCCCAGAGGAGAGAGGCGAGTTTAATTGACCCAACAACTAGCCCTAGGACCACCCATGAAGCAATTTCATCTCGAAGTTTCGACGAGTTGTTCAAAAACTTGCCAAATCTGGCTCATCATGGGTGCAACATAGGGATAGAGTGAAGGCTTCACTAGGGCTAGTGTTAACTTGACCATATTCGCGGGAGGGATAACTTCTGACCTGAGACAACCCAAAAACTTAGGAAAAAATGGGTCTTCTTCAGGGATAATGAACTGAGACATTCTTCCTAAGATTGCAAGGAAGGTTTTGACACATCATTGGCAACATGACACAGAATAGATGTCAGCAACATGGACCGGCAGTATCCAGAATCAGGGAATGCAGAGTTAGTGACAAATTACTATGTAACAGATGCCCCCTAAAGCATGAAGGCTGAGAAAGTGGGAAGGGTGAAATGCTTTATGAATCCATAACCTGCAGATGCAAGTACAACTGATATCTCTGATACATGAGTACATAGTGAAAGTAAATACATGTTCATAAGGCATGGGTGTAGCCATATAGAAGATAAACATAAATGGTTTGTAGTATGAACATAGCCATCCAATCAGAACGACCATAAAAAAGACTCAGGTATGGTCGCATCCATCCAATCAAATAAGTCATGTATCAATCAATCCACTCAACCTGGACTTGTGTAATTTAAGCCCAGGGTCTTGAAACCCATCTTGACCATGGTACAATTTCTAATATGTGAATAGATGTGTTGAAGTCAAGCATACTAGAAAATCACATGATTACCAGCCAATGATGTAAACCGTTAACAAGAGCGAGAGAGACCACCAGTAATGTCAATGGTGCTCAAGGTACTGCTAGTACAATCCACAAAGTGTGAAGAATGATATCAAGTTGAACACTTTTGAAATCACTCGATTGAATACCAATGATGCAAGCCTATCGTCGAATGCGAAGAACTTGCCATTGAGGCATGCAAGCTTTAAGGTACTAGAATGGAGTCTCTGGATCAACTTCTCGAATAATGAGCTGAAGTCGACAAGAAGCGATTGGTTGCAGGAGGTCCATAATGCTTCCCACATCATTGATGCGAGACAAAGGAACAAGATGAGTATGAATGAGACAGAGAATTTGAGGAAGGTGTGCAAGGCTACAAACTACAGAAGGATTAAACTCTTGAACATATCCGCGACACGACTCCGAAATTTGGAATGGAATGAGGAAAAATGAATAACCCAAAACATGGTAGGCCAATGATATAATGAGGATATCCTAACCTGACACGAAGAAGAAAGAGTGTCAATGTCCAAGAGCGACAAGCTGCCGTAACAACCAACAGAATGTTTCCAATTTTCCCCACCATTTCTTGCGACTACCCCAATTATTTTTGAAACACAAGCTTGAAGGGGATAGCATATTCTTATAATGTAAGTTCATCCTTCGGACGAATCTGACCTAGTGACTTTTAACAAGCCCTAGGAAGGAGAAACTCAGTCTTGTCATGGTGACAAGTCCAATATCGTCAGGGTTTAACGAGTCTGACATAGGTAAAACTTGGAGTCTTTTTCATATTTAGAGAGTTTGAAAAAGACACAGAAAAGAAAACTCCCAAGGTCCCTTTTCGTAAAATTTTCCCTCGAATCTGAAAAGGTAGAAAACAATACCCAAGGGAACCTATTCACCATGATAGATCAACATATACCTATTTCGTAAATAATTTATCCCAACCCGAAAAAGGGGTAAACATATACTAGGTAGATGACGCTTCGCACCTTTTAACGAGTTCAAAGTGACAAGAGCCCGACGATATTTTCATGTTTCGATAGTTAGAAAGAGCTTAAAGATGACTCCATAAAGGAATTTTTTTTTTGTTTTTATCGAGCTCGAAAAAAGTATATATAACTCGCAAGTTCATCACGAGAGTTCACGGAAGCCTGTCGCTGCACAAAAACAAGTGTAAGATCAATTTTTGATATAAAAATACATGAAATATTCAAAAATAGATAAAAACCATAATTTCCAAACCCTAATTTCACCAAAAAGACTTATAAAAGAGTCATTAGGTAAAAATCAAATTACTTTTCGCTGTTTTACCTCAGAGTGAAAAATTTACCCTTGTGCATTCAAAATTTCAATGGTTGGTTAGAGGAAGATGAACACCTTGTTAGAAAATTCGTCCGGTCCAGGTAGGCACTACTCTTTTTCCTGCATATTTAGATAGATAATGAATTTTTTTATTTTTATTTTTATTTTTATTTTTATTTTATTTTATTTTATGGTATGGGCTACCATTGAAGAAAGTTTTAGGGCAAACATATTCGCAGTGGTCATCATGCGTTGCCAGCTTGGGACCATGATGACGGAAAATTTAGCACGAAGAGAAAACGGGGTCTTCGTGACTGTTCAATGAAAAGTCGTGAAGATCTCGAATTTTCTAAACGGTACATTTTGGCTTGATGCACCTGTTAGAAAAACAGGTGTGCCAAGCATCGATCCTCAATATTTCTAAAAAACTAAGCAATTTCAATGGAATTTAAGCACAAGTGGAGCACTTATGATCCCCTATGTGTGGATGAAGGAAGAAAAAATGGTGATTGAATGGAAGGAACAAGAGCACTGTAGCAATGATGAATTATCCATGGGGGACCAAAACTGCTTGCACGTTCTGTGGAACTGCAGGCTTCTGAAATTTTTCATGGTGCCCTGTCTGAGAGCACAACTGGACCTACTCCAATATCTGCTTGGAGCATGGGATCTGAATGAGGTTAAGTTCAATATCTGAGGGCAAGAGCTGGATATTTAGGCAGCAAAAATTTCTTTCCTGACAGGGTTTTTACGGAGGGGGGAAAGGCCCTATATGACTGGGACCTGTATCACTGGAGAAACCATGGATATGCTCATGGGAAGATTGTGTCCAGAGGTGGAGAAATAAGATAAGGGTGGAAAACTCAAGATTGCAACAGTTAGGGACTTGTCTCTTCGAGTTTTCCTCTCTACCATCAATAGAGCAGCTGGCTCACAGGCCCCACACGAGGCCACCGAAACCCAACTCCAGTTGGCAGCCAACTGTATGGATACTACCATCTTCAACTAGGTCGGGGCCATAGCAGATGACCTAAAACGACAATTAACAAAGTGCTAGTGGGGGGATTTCAAATAGATTGGGTATGGGTCTATTCTCGTATGATTCATCCTCGAGCATCTTCCTATCCTCTAGAGATAGGAAGCAGTCGTGGCATGGCCAACTCCACAGGAGCCACGGATGACTCGATGGGCGATGTTGATGCCCCGAGGAGGCGGGGGTCAACATATGTCATGGATACCTAAGTTTTTCCAATGGTTGGATCACCAACTAGTTGTTGCCGAAGACTGGCCATATGCTGGGATATATTTTAGGGGTGATCCAGATTTAGTACTCCCCACTGGGGAACACTGGGATAAGAGAGGTAACAAATTCATTTCTTGATTTTTAAAAGATTTTGTAATTTTTGTCATCTTTTACATATGTTTTGATCACTATGTTTCAATCTTGTAGATGTTGGGCTACAAAGGCCTGCAGGTTTGTCTCAGATTGCTCGAAGAGCTGAGCGGGAGTTCGAGATTCCCACCCGGTGGAGATGTAGAGGACGAGATTCCTTGTGACCTGGAGGGGTTGACGGAGTGGATCCATAACTACGCGAGATTCGAGGATGTCCCTCGACAATACCAATGACACACAATAGGGGTGTCTCCCTCGACAATACCAATGACACACAATAGGGGTGTCGGGCCGGATTCCCTGACTACTCATACGTGTTGTCTAAGCAGTCGTGTGCTATAGAGAGCACCACACAAATTAGACTCCTAGGTTTAATTTTTGCAATTTTGCAAGACATTTTGTCTTGCAATGTTACCCGAACACATATTTTTTGAGCACTACAATGTGCAACACTTTGATCTATATATATATATTATATATATTATATATATATTATATATATTATATATATATATATATACACAACATATGTTTTGCTATATCAACTTATTATGTCTTTAATGATTTACTTTTATAGATGTCGCAAATTTCTATCTAATACATGATTTTCTAATGCATCAATTAATGTATTTAGTCTTCTAGGAATGTTTCGATATGTAATATAATCAAAATTCCTTTCTAGCAAACGAACACGTAAATACAACCTTAAAATTTGAGGGTTTCTAATGGAATAACGCTCGTTGAATTGAAGGACAACAAGTTGTGAATCTAGATTCATGATCAATGTCTAAATATTGAGGGCAACAACCTCAGTAAGTAATTCAATGACTGCACTATATTTAGCAATATGTCTATGAATCTCCAAAATAGTCCTCCACAAAAAGCCCTTAAAACTGAGGTGTGAGGTTACATTTATAGGATGAGAGAGACCTTTGGTCTACTCTTAACTCTTGGACTTCCTAGTGACCTTTCACCAATTGAATGACTCTTGGCATTCTATGTGACCTTTCGCGTTCATGGAGTATTTTGTGCTATCATAGTACACAAAACAAAAATGACTATTATTCGAGTTGAGTAATCTGTAGATGGTGAGTTTTGGAATATATAGCCCGAGCTTTTTTGTCAGGTAAGTGCACCATATGTTGTATTCTATCGCAATGGGAGAGATTTATGGTTGGCCTTCATCATCTTGGTGTAAGCACTCCAGTGTGTCCGGGATAAGGGTATTTCGATTGGCACGTATATGATTGTTCAAGGTACCTAACTTGGTATAGAGTCTCACTAGTTCTACAATGTAACGCTTGATATTTTCTCTTGAGATTGGCATATCTCCTATGTGGGCGACTTGTCTATATGTCTCCACGAATTCTTGCACCTCATTGTTGATCTCCTCCTGATTTATTACCTATCTAATTTCTCCTATAGAAGGGGGCCCATGCAGTTGGATCACTCATTCCAGACTGCTGAGCAATTGTCTGTAGGAAGCCAACACCCTTTCTGCATCTTTAGCCAATTTTTCTTTCGATTGCACTTTGATACGAACCTGGGTCCTGGTATTCTACATAGAAATCTAATATTTCTTGGGAACTACTGTTGGGGCTTCGGGGTACTTTTTAGACCACTCATGTTTTTTATTTAAGGTGATCATGGCCTCTTTGAGCATTGCAGCCCTTTCTTTTGAGTGAGTTTGAATGGTCACTATGGGAGTTATATTGTGGTGCAGTTTTGCCATTTCTTCATACACTATTGCCATAGTACCCCCCAAGATCTCTATTTTTGATGTGACTACCACTTGGATATCAACTAATCATGTATGTAACAAGTAGAGTGTTGCTTTTCCTCCTCCATCTTTCTCTTCCCTTGTTTTGTAATGCTAGCCCTTTGCTCGAATTCATATAACCTGTAGAATTGAGGCTTCTGTGATTCATCATAGTTGTAAGAAGAATTTCGGCGTAAATCACATATCAAAAGACCTTTGTCGACGCATTTCGAACCAACCAGTGTGGTTCATCGTCAGGACAAGTTGAAGAAACAGATCCAGCCTAGCACGTTAAATAGTCTTAGCCGAGATCCCAACAGCTAATTTAACGGCTAATTTTGACTAAAGGACTCAGGTCAAAATAATTTGATATTGTTAATATGATAATATCATTATTAATAATTTATAATTCATTTTAGGGAAAAAAATTAAATCTGGTAAAAAATAAATAAAATAAATTCATGGTTAGTTTAAAAATTTATTTATTTATTT
>APFE030666436.1:43816-63812 GCA_000404065.3 Pinus taeda | reverse complement strand
ATTCTTGCCTCTAGCCTCTAGATGTGTAGCCTAAATGGATACTTCATCTATGATAGTAGGGTTAAACATGAGAATGGTGTGCCTCAAATAGCTATGTAGACCACCTATATATTTCAGCAAAGTTTTAGGTGAGTCTAGAGAAATGCCTAGAATTAAAGCTCTTTTTCTAAATTCCTGGGTATAGCTTTGTACACTTTACCCCTTTAATTGGCGAAGAGTTTGCCAACTCATCATGGCTCATTGCATATAAGCTAGTAGATAGAATTATTTTTTAATGGAAGAAACAAATTTACTCCAGGTAGAAAGAATTTTATCATGCTTCTTCAAATCAGCTTGTGTCCTGCCTTCCGACCACACTAGGGCAGTTCCTCCAAGGCGAAGGCCAGCCAACTGAATCTTTCTCCTTTCTGAATTGATGTTCTGCACCCTGCAATATACATCAATCTGTCTAAACCAATTATCTAGCTTTTCTGCATTTAATTCTCCATCATATATTGGCAAATCAAATTTTCCATATAATTTAATCACAAAAGTCTTCTTATTTTTATTTTGAAGGCTAGAAGGAGGTGTTGGTGGAGGAGGTTCTTCCCCTTTCCCTTTGCCTTCTGAATGGGCAACTAGAAGAGATTCCTCTACTCCTTTGCCTGTTTGAGATGCTGAAGGGCTTTCCCCTCGACCTTTCTTAAATTCTCGGTACATTTCTTCTAGCATGGCTCTCATGTTCATGAAACTGTCCATGAACTAAGAGTCTGATTCTAAGGGCATTTCTTTTTTCATTTTCCTCGTACGACAGACTCTTCCAATTTTTGGGTTAGCCTCAACTAGTTCTCGTTCTCCTAATTTGAGTTTTGACTTAGTTAGCATTCAACAATCCAGCACAAGCTTGTCTAACCTTAGCAACCTAAAGCTCTGATACCACTTGATCTAAAAATGAGATCTTAGACAATTATTAAGGTATTACAGACTCATGTGAATGGATATGCCTATGTTACTTTTTGCAATGGATTGATAAGATTACGAAATACAGAGACAATGAAGCAATTAAAGAACATAATAGACAAACACATATAAACATAACAAGCTTAATAAGGAGTTCACCCAACACTCCTTGGATACGTCTCTTGGTCTAGCCTTCAGTGGTGACCTCTCTATTATGCCTTCAAAAACAGAGTTTTACAAAAGTATGAGCTCAATTTGAGTATCAACACACAACATATACAACAGCGAGAGTTTTGCTTGAAACCCTCAAGCCTCTCTGAGTACACAGACTCTATCTATCACTCTTTGTCTCTGTCTCTCCTCTATCTCAGCGCTGCCTATCCCTGTCTTATGTCTTTTGTGGCTTTAAAGCCAATCTGCATTGTCTGTTCATTTCCTCTTCTAGGGCTTTCTAGTTCCCAGCCTCTGTCCACTCGAATCCCCCTTCTCGGTGTTAAATAATCATTGCTAACACTTTTAGGGGAGGTGGCTACCTATTCTGCAATAGAAGAGTCCATCTGGCCTTTGAAATCCCTAAAATACCCATTCTCTATTTACATAGAGAAATGCATTCAACACAGGAAAAATTTGCTGAAAGATTGTTCATCGGACTTCAAATATTTGTAAATCCACACTATATTCCTATTGGGTCTACCCTCAATCGCTAACGCATATCGCAACTGCCTATGTCTCATGGTTTCCCCTTTATATTTGGAAAATACGTTAAAATATCACAAAAATGGCTTTATGTGGATTTGAAACATTATATATTTTTATTCGCAAACTCTTTTGGGTCTGGTCTTCATT
Source organism: Pinus taeda (assembly GCA_000404065.3). NCBI lineage: Eukaryota > Viridiplantae > Streptophyta > Pinopsida > Pinales > Pinaceae > Pinus > Pinus taeda. Next base: position 62,027 of record APFE030666436.1, on the reverse strand, counting down.
GCATCGGCACTTTCCCATCATATTTTGTTTAATAAACAAAGTACACGACAATACGCACAAGCTGTTGTTGGGCGGATCTCAGAACGTATGGAATATCATTTGTGGTTCTATCGGGTCCGACTATCACGGTGCGTATATATATATATATGCCCGCTCCGTTGTGTAGCTCTGATGCGATTTTGCGATATGACTTGTGGCATGAGCCCCGACCATTGTAGTGCTTCACTGTGGATTGTTGACATGATATTGCGATGCAACGTGGGCCGTCGACCTGCATGCTTGATGGACGATCCTCGTTGACCCTACTGATCCCTGTCGCATATATTATATGATCTCCACCGATATCCTTCGCCTGCCACTGCCGATTTGTGATTTGTTGATCAGATCTAGATCGTTGACCGACCAGATCCAATGGCTCCTATGTGTTGCTCCTTTCTCTGTCGATAAGCCTGTTTTTTTCATTTCATCATATTTTTGGCTGCCGACAGTGTTTTCCACATGTTCTAAGGGTTTTTCCTCATACAATAGTTTTGTTATTTTAAAAGATTTCGAAGACTTAGAGAGTTCTTGGATCCATTTTGGATCACCCTCTCTCTCTCTCTCTCTCTCCACCCTCTAACCTTGTCATTCACTCTCTCTTCCGTCCAACCATGTTATTATCTCTCCCCGCCCTCTCCCCCTCCAGCTTTGTGTCTCCCCACTCTCTCTCTTACCTTTCTCTCCCTCTCTCACTCCTCACTTTCTCTCTCTCTTCATTCCTCCTCTTCCCTCTCCTTCATTGTATCTCCTCCTCTCCCTTGTCACCCCCTATCTCTCCACCTTTATCACTCTATGTCTTTGTTCTTCCCTTCATATATATCTACAGTTAATATATATCATGATATATTAATATATATTATAATATCAATATTAGATTTAATGATATTTTTTACATGGCTTGATAACAAAATTTATAATAAAACTACATGAAATTAATATTTTCAAATATTCCAATTTTGATGTCGAAATATTTGTCTTTAAATATTTTAATATATCCCTACGATCTTTTTTCCTTTTAAGATTCATTCTACAGATGTTTAGTTAAAACAAATTAATCTAGGTGGATATTGGTGGCCACCCGCCAATTCCACTTAGAACCCCACCATTATTTCTTTTAGTTTTTCATTTTGCTTAATTACAACACAGTTTATTATTTTTTGCAGTTTTTCAGGTCCTAAACTTCTGAAGCCGTTTTGAGGCCCTAAATGACGTTTTTTGGCAATCTACCGCCAACGAATTTTAGTAAGTCATTTTTTCGTCGTATTCCTCGAAGAGAATTTTCGAACGGGATATCATTCACATCAAATGGAGATATATGACCAAGTCACAACCTGGGGAAGTTGGTTACGCAACTAACCCCAACAGCACACATAAAATCTTGGTGTTACATCTCCTCGTGTTAGGGTTTTGGTTGTTTAGGGTTTGCTCTTATTGTTCAATAATAAAAATGTCCTTGCGCCTCATTGTAATGCAGTTCAGAGGCATCTGGCTGCCACATATCTCCTTAGAGATAAGCTACCATCGCCCGAGCTAGTTTATTTTCATTTCTATTTGTAAGTATATTTCAATATTTTCCATTAATGAAATGAAGTATTATTTCTGCTGCATCTTTGTATTTATGGTTACTTCTGTACTTTATTTTGTTCTTGCATAAATCCATATTAGTGGTATCATAGCGGTCTTCTCTTTCTATGTTTTTCTTTGCATCTCCCCAATGAGGTCGGGATATAAGGAGTTAGGGCTTGAACTCGTCGAACCTTTGCAAGACCAGCCGCACAAATCTCGACAGCCTCCCATGACAGATGAATAGAAATATGAGGGGGCAAGATATCATATCAAAATATTGCTCGAAGGAGCCCTCAAGCGACAAAGGCACGCAATGATGGACAACTTTGCCCAGATCTTTCAGCGGCTACCCAGGGGTGACACATCTAGTTCCAATAGCTACTCTGGAAACACCACACCCTTTAAGATACAAGTTAACTCTAAAATCCCCATATTCGAGGGTCAAATAGACGCACACGTCGTAGATAAATGGTTGAATCTACTAGAATGATATTTTTATGTTCATATTTTTTCAGCCGAGAAAATATTACTTTTGATCTTCACAAAGCTGCCCCCCAAGTCAAGGACTGGTGGAAACCCTATTGTGAACAGAAGAATGAAAGTATGAACTCACTATTTTCAGTCGCTCCCACTTGGAATTCATTCTGGGAAGCCTTCAAGGAGTAGTACTACCCTGTTGGGAGCTACGAGGACAAATACATAAAGTGGACCACGATGTGGTAGGGAAGGGACCAAGATATGCCGAAGTTTACTAATATTTTTCATACCCTTCGCACGAAGTTGGGTATCAAAGATTCTGAGAAACATTTGGTACTCAAGTACTGCGGATGCCTACATAGATACATCCAGGATGAGATGGAGTTCATGTACATCTCCTTGCTTGGCATGACGTACTAATTTTTAGCACAATTCCTTAATTGTAGCACAATTTACTAATTTGTAGCATTTTTTGAGGTTCTAAACTTCTAGAGTTGTTTTGAGGCCCTAAACGATGTTCTTTTGGCAATCTATTGCCAGCGACTTATGATAGGTCATTTTTTTCGTCGTAGTTCTTGGATATATCTTTTCAATAGGATATCATGCACATGAAATAGAGATAATATGACCAAGTCACAACCTCGGGAAGTTGGTTGCCCAATTAACCCCAACGGGGCCCATAAACTCTTGGTGTTAAATCTCCTCGGGCTAAGGGTTTGGTTGTTTAAGGTTTTCTCTTATTATTGAATAATAAAAAGGCCCTTGAGCCTCATTGTAACGCAGTTCAAAGGCATGTAGCTACGACATATCTCCTCTACCATCACCCGAGCTAGTTTATTTTATTTTCTGTTTGTAAGCATATTTCAGTATTTTCCATTAATGAAATGAAGTATTATTTCTCTATATTAATGGTTATTTTTGTTCTTTATTTCCTTCCTACATAAATCCAAATCACAAAATTTGGAGCAAGATTTTAGATTATTTGTGTTGAATTAACCCTTTTCCTTTGATTTCAGAACTTACATTGGCTTAATTAAAGAGTAAAAATGTTTGAACTTTTACCTAATTTGAAATTGTAATGTGGTAAAATTTTTTGTTAAAGGTAAATTTATGATCCATCTAAATTCACATATATGATAATGGAACTATTAAAAGCATGAGATAATTTACTATCCACTCAAATACATAGTTATATTTTAATAATTAATCTAAATTCATTAGTAAGATTAAAAAATTATATATAATTTAAAATTGGCTCACATTTGCAAAAAAAAAAAAAATTAACATGACTTACTTACCACATTTGTGTTATAATAAGCTGTAAATGCGCCTCTTATATGCAGTTAAATTAAAAATATATAAATAAATAATATATATACAAAATTTGAATATTATATAAATATAATATATTATGTATTTTTCCTTCCAAAAAATCCAAGCAACTTAAAAACTAACTGATATTTAAAAACACATCTAAATTAAAATAAATGTGAATTCTAATTTTTAAAATACTAAGATTTTTTTTTTTTTTTTTTTTTTCTTAATATTACACACATTCAAATCATAAAAATAACTAAATACAAATAACCACTAAAAAATATTAAGAATTTTCTTATTTTTTAAAATTTATTGTTAAATATTACATACATTCAAATCATAAAAATAACTAAATACAAATAACCACCAACCTAACTTCACATTTAAAATCTTAATAAGTAACCTTTTTTATAATTACGCCTTACGGCGTTCCCTCTGAAATCAACTATCTTAAATGCCTCCGTGTCATAACTTGTACCGTTAGATATTTTGTTAGACGATTGAATGAAAATGATCCATTGATTTGAATGCGATGATGGTTGCATACAAACTACTTTCGCTGCGAATTCAAACGTGTTTATTTTCCGCGTGTTTCGCTTTGGATAGCTAATCGGTTTCTCTCCCACAATCTTGATGCTCTCCAGGTCTCTTTGATTGTGTAGTCACGTAGGACGGATTAGACCGCGAGATAGGCGTAACTAGCTACGATGATCAGAGTCGTGAGTTTCCTGTAAACCAGACAGGGGTGCTTCACATCGATTACAGATCAGGCTGGGGGACCATGTTATCTCTAACCTTACGTATATCTTTCAGGCAGAACCAAAATCTGTGGTAAGAAGATCTCGGGTTGCTTTTCCGTTAACTGAGGCACAGAAAACCCAAAGCAATGTGAACTGCAAAGGGAATTTAGGACTGCCATCATTGGACGAGTAAGAGATATTGGCAGCTCACTCAATGTTGAAAATATTTAGCTTTAATGGGAAAGAATTAGCCGTTGACGAAATTGCTACGCCCGGTTGAAGAAATTGCTTGGGTATCTTAGAGAAAATTCGTGTTCACTGGAAAGAGAAAAATAAGTTTTACTAATTTTTACAGAATTCAGAACCTTCGGCTCTTTCTGCGTCTTATACTTCTTGTGTTGCAGTTAAATGGGCATTGGATGAATTAGTTTTTGAGGGAGATGAATTGAAGCTCATCCACGTGAGGCATCCCATTGTTGCCATTCCAACTCCGAGTAAGATAATTCTAATTCTAACTCCCTTGAATTTCAATTTTTTATTTTTCAGATTGAATAGTTCAAGAGTTTTTATTAGGCGGATAGGCATGTCTATTTCGAAGTGGTTTTATAGAATTTTTATTCTTTAAGAGTATATAATTAGTTTAAATTAATAATCTAATAAATTTTTTATATAACAAAATTAATAATTTATATTATCTTATTAAATAAAATTAATAATTTATATTTTCTTATTTAGGAGTTTCATTAATTTTGAAGAACTCTATATTGAACAGATTAAAAGACTAGTCTATATTACTGGATAATGCTGACAGCTTAGAAGAACTCTTTATTGAGATTACACTCTATTGAGATTAAAACACTACTTCTACGGATTACAGTGAACTCTGTATTGAGATTAAAATACTGTTCTTTTTAATTTGGATAGTGCTGACAGCTTACAAGAACTTTTTATTGGGATTACACTCTGGATGGAGATTCTATAATATTGGATAGTACTGACAGCTTAGAAGATCCCCTTATTGGGTTTAGAAAACTATAATTTATTCATGAATGCTATTTGACGAGGTTACAGCTTAATTCCCAAGACCAGTCTGTCTTAGTTGTTTCTGCACAGATTAAATTCATTGAAGTGGTAGATGGAGGTGATTCTGATACCTATTTGTTCTGCATTTTTGGTATGGATGGCTTGCAGACATTTGCCTATTTTGGTTAAGAAATGCTTTACAGGAGGTTGCAATTCGCACTTTGCTTGAAAGAGTTTATTGATTGCTTACACTACCCCTCTAGTGTCAGGCTGCAATTTGTATTTTTGTCAGCCATATTGATTTTTTACACTACCTGGTACCCACTATAAATTGATATTTGTATTGCTATTTTTGTTAGCCCTTACTCACTGCACAAAATAATGAGCTTATGCAAACCATTAAAGTAGGATGATAGAATTGATCTTCATGTTTATTGGTTGATCATAAAGTAGGTTCAGGTCAGGCACTATCCCAGGTGTCAATTTGAATATCCTAGAATTTTGAGAATTGTTATTGATCTTATTTCCAGAAAGATCAGGACCTGAGGAGTGTGCAGCTCCTAGTTTATTAAACACTTCCTTAGAATGCCCAGTATTTGCCTCAGAATAAGAAGTTTCTTCAGACTTTGAAGCTTGTGAGACCTGAATGCTTATATCTGAGACAGAATTGATGTTCATGTTTATTGGTTGATCATAGGGTAGGTTCAAATCAGGCACTATATCAGATGTCAATTTGCATATCCTAGAATTCTGAGAATTGTTATTGATCTTATTTCTAGAAAGCGAATCTGTACTCTGTATTCCTAAATTGTCTGTATCTTTTGTTTCCCACGACACAGTTTGAGACCTATCAGAGCCATCATCCAGAGGCAATGTCACTCTTTCTCGTATCCTAGGTGTACCTACTCTTTGTGATGTTAGACTGGTGTCAACAACTGTAAATATAAAGGATTGTACTTGTTTAGGTTGAAGATAGGAACAGGGATGGCCTGCATGCCCATTTTCTTTATCTCCATTCTCATAAGTATGGAAGCATTCTGGCTTCACTTCGACTCCAGTTATACCATGTGATCAACATAGACACAATCAACCGCCATAGAGTGCAAAAACCTTGTCTCTTGTTATCAGCGTTGCCAAGAGCCATGGTCACAGGCTTTGTCAATGTTGCTCCAAATGTTAACCCAAGGTCTCCCCCAAAAGGTACTTCTTCTACTTCTGGTTCAAGATTTGTTCAATAGGCTTCAAGATTTCTCCAAAAAACTCTCCAAGATGCTGATTCAAGGTTATTCAAAAAGCTTCAAATTCTGTTCAAGAGATTGATACATAATATCTTTAGAAGCTGCTCCAAAGCTCTTCAAGGGTTATGGAGAGTCATTCCAAGTACATCACTCTACATCACTGGTTTGAGATCATTGCACTGGTCAATGTTCTGATTTGGAGGTCAAAACATAGAACCTATTTGCACAATCGCATTGACTCCTCACAGTGCTCCACTATTCATCATTTATTCCATTGTACATACCGACACTTATTTCGGACTTGCATCAACTGAGCATGGCCAGTTTTCCTAATGAATAGAGATCTAAGCCTTGCATATTACCCTTTGAAATCGACTTCTTAAACTGTTCAATTAAACTGTTATATGTACCTTCGCTGACAACTTGAAGGAGGTCTGAATTTTTTATTCAAATAGGCTGAATAGAACTTCAGATGATGTGTCTGCATTTGTTATCACTGAGTTGTTCCTCAGATCTCATTGACCAGTTCTTTTTCTTCACCAAATTCAGTGCCAAATAGGGAGATGAGGTGCTTATTTATATTAGTTCAATCCACAGTGAACCGTCATGACTATAGGAGGAGGTCAACTTGAGTTTAGTTTGCGCTGACTCCTGCAATTGATAGTAAACCCATGCTTTTGATATTGCTTTGTGATTGTTATGCCAGTACGATCCCATTTGGGTTGTGCTCATATAGCTTGTTTTCGGACTTTCTACTATGCTTTGAATGAATAGCTTTCTACTTTCTTTCAATCAATAGCTTTCTACTTTCTTTCATTTTGGTGTATTAAACTTCAATGAGTACTATTGTTTTATGCTGGTTGTATTATTTTATGTTTATCGTACGGTTAGAGTGCAAGGAATTATTATTACCCCGAATAAACTTCATAAATTTCAACCTTGAAAGACTCATTAATTTCACCAAAAAACTTGAATTGTGTGGATTTAAACTCAACATCCAGACCACACCAATCAACAAATCTCCTAAACATTTCAAGCATGTAATGTCCTCTTCAAATTGAGGATTAATGAGAGACGAATTGGCCTATCCAACCTGTAGGCTATAGTCTTGATAAAGGGATAAAAACACAATGTTTCCCAATTTGAGGCAAAAATTTGGTCGGCTGGGACCAAAGAACCCAAAACTAGGGGTTGCACTCACAATCCCTCACATCTTGAAGCCCATGGAGAAATATATAAATATGAGAGGAGTTGAGATCAAATGATCATCTTGTGGATCAAATCATTTGTTTTCTTGAGCTTTAGCTCTGAGGGTTTTAAGACCCCTTACCTCTCCTATCAATTTTGGTGGTGAAAGATCCCACCCTAGTTGATAAACCATCTTTTTCTTATTTTTATTCAGACACAATAAAGAGTAACATCTTCCGAAAAGGATGAGTTATTGGATTGAAGGTTAAAACACTGGAAGCTCAGTTGGGAAGAAGATCGAAGTCCCTGTGGCATTCTAATGAATTTTTGGACAAAGGCCACCCCAAATGGTCATGATCGAAGCCAAGAAGCAGAAAAACCCATCATAGATACAACAATAATGGAACAAACAAAAACAAATTTGTACCAAATCCATTTGTTGTTTCATTTTAGAATTTTGTTGTTGTAATTTCCATTTCAAAACTCCATTACTTCCCCTGCACCTATAGTCTTAGGCTCTCATATTCATAAAAACAATGTACAAAATTTTGCTTGAGTTAGTTTTAGATTATAAAATCTACCCATTTCAAAACTCCATTGCTTCACGTGTACCTATCTTCTCAGGCTCTCATATTGATAAAAGCAATGTAGAAAATTTTGGTTGTTAGTGTTAGACTATAAAATCTACCCATTTCAAAACTCCATTGCTTCACCTGCACCTATCTTCTCACACTTTCATATTGATAAAAACAATGTAGAAAATTTCGGTTGAGTTAGTTTCAAACCATAAAATCTACCCCAACTTCATCTAATGGGCTTGTAATATAGCCTTCTTTCCCATATTTTCTTGATTGTAAAATAATGTTAAAGTAAACCGAGAGTTAGAAATATTTTTCAACAATAGTCACTTGCATCTGATTATTATCTCACTTGGTTTTCATCCTTATGGCTTAATATGGACGGAACATTTTCTGCAAGATAATGAAAGCCTATTGTGTCTTTGAAGGATCGATTTGATTAATGAAGGACATAAGTTAAAAATGCAGTGATCATCCTCTAAACAAATATATATACTCTGTATATATCAAAGCAGCAGATTGAAGGCACTGAATTTGCCCATTTCAGATTCATATATGGTATATCTATTCAAATTTTTACATAAACCAATATTTCATCCACAGTGGCTAATAGTAGTATATATCAAAGATTGAAGGCACTGAACTGGCCCAATTCACTCATATATCTACTCAAATTTCTACACAAACCAATATTTCATCCACCATGGCTAAGAGTATATATCAAAGTAGCAGACTAAAGGCACTAAACTTGCCCATTTGAGACTTATATATCTATTCAAATTTTTAAACAAACCAATGTGTGATCCATAGTGGCTAAGAGTATCTATCAAAGTAGCATACTCAAGGCACTGAACATGCCCATTGCAAAATTCAGACTCATATCTATTCAAACTTTTACACAAACCAATGTTTCATCCACATAGGCTAAGAATATATATCGAAGTAGCAGACTAAAGGCACTGAACTTGCCCTTTTCAGATTCATATATCTATTCAAACTTTTACATAAACCATTGTTTCATCCACAGTGGCTAGTGATTTTCAAAATATTTATGTATGCCATAATAAGCACTTCACGAATCAACTAGGAATTGAAGGCACTTGCACAAAGAATACAATAACAAAAAACCAACGTTTTCTTGCACAATAATATTATTGATGATAACACTATGCATAAATTTCTATTGCTTTGTTGTAAGCCAAAGCAGGATCTTGATCTTCCTTGGCACAGATGTTACTGTCAGATGGATCGAGATGAATTTTTGCAGCCTCATTCCTCATTCCAACTTTATTCCTTTTCAATTTTGGGGCCATGAGAATCTGATAGCAACCAACAGCTTTCTTCTTTTCCTTCTCAAACATCTCACCACCATCTTTCTGCTTTTCTTGATCTTTGCCTTGTTCCTTGCATGCACTACTGTTGAAGTCTTCACAGCGGGATTGTTGTTCTTGGGCATCAAAACATTATTAGGTTTAATGGATAGTAATTTTCCCACAAATGAAGGCATGGGTCCAACAGGATTCCCCATCAAATCTCTGAAACCCATAGCCCCCCAGTGGCAAGGATGAATCTGTTCATTCTGCGAATATCTACTCCATCAAGAATCAAGGTGCCAAGGTTGAGAATGCCCTGTAGATGACCAGAAGGACGATGGACCTGCAGTGCCAAGAAACTCATCCCACTGCAATGTGTGCTCCCGTAGCCCTTGAGGAGAGTGGAAAGCAGGACCCTCACAGTGCCTAGCAGGGTATCCTTGAGGCAACCCATGCAATATATCTCCATCATCACAGCAGAGGTTTCACAGCAGAGAAAACTCTCTTCCACTCTGAATATGGCCTTGTCGTTCCAAGTGGGGTTTGGGCCCCCTGTTCTGTCAATTTGCGTCGTCAGTTTTTTCTCGAAATTGATCCATACAACACATTAGGTCTGCATCATACCAAAAAGATGCATCTCCTTCAAATCTTGAGCTAACGTGATGTTAAGCTCCAGCTGTGTGTAAGCTTCCCCCATGATGTAGACTGAATTTACTGCACAAGGAAACACAATATTCAGAGACCACCCTGATTGAAATTACAGGAGAAGAAACGCCATGAATGAAATCTTTTGAAATTTGTACATTATATAAATTGACTTATAAGACAAAACACATCATAGACTCTCTAGCTCATGATGATGAAAGCATATGGAAATCAGTGCAGAAGGCCACCCCAAATGGTCATGATCGAAGCCAAGAAGCAGAAAAACACATTCATAGATACAACAATAATGGAACAAACAAAAACAAATTTGTACCAAATCCATTTGTTGTTTCATTTTAGAATTTTATTGTTGTAATTTCCATTTCAAAACTCCATTACTTCACCTGCACCTATAGTCTCAGGCTCCCATATTCATAAAAACAATGTACAAAATTTTGCTTGAGTTAGTTTTAGATAATAAAATCTACCCATTTCAAAACTCCATTGCTTCACCTGCACCTATCTTCTCAAGCTCTCATATTGATAAAAGAAATGTAGAAAATTTTGGTTGTTAGTGTTAGACTATAAAATCTACCCATTTCAAAACTCCATTGCGTTTCTTGGACAGTCATGGTAGCATCTGTAGGTGATTCTCGTTGCATTCTTGAATCACCTGGAGGGTTGGTTTCTCTTTTAACTGTTGATCATAGGCTTGAGGCCAATCTTGAAGAGTAAGATTCTTGCCATGATGCAGAACAAACCATGACCCTTTGTGCTATACGAGTTTTTGTATTCCTTTGGTTGGTTGATTGTGGAAACCAGTCTTTGTTTAGCCAGTTTATTGTTTCAAGCTCTTGATTTGTATTGATATATGATACTATAGGAGAGAGCGCATAATGGCCAGTGGTGGTGAGATTGGTAGATTGAATACTATTGGTGGAGCTGAGGTAGGAATCTGCACAATCTTTTGTGGGATATATAGACATAAAGAAGTAAATTTACATACTACAATAAAGGCTCGTAAAACTTGACCGTGCTTCTTTTGTGAAAATTTATGATTGTAGGAAGGTCATCAAATTCTCCCTTTTATCTGCCATGGGCCTAATACCAGGCATATCCAGTTGGACAACAATGGAGACTGTTCTTCCAGTTCGGGTAGAGTTGGATGGCTCTACCTTAAAAAAGTTGATGAGAGCTCAGATGGAAGTGTCTCGGACAATGGAGATCAACAACAAGGAACTTTTGTAACATTACATGGAGATCTTGACATGGAATTAGATAAGCTACTCAGAGCCTCTGCATATATATTGGGTGCCAGTGGTTATACTATATTGTATAAGGCAGTTCTGGAAGATGGGCTGACTTTTGCAGTAAGGTGACTTGGTGATGGTGGTTTGGAAAGGTACAAGGATTTTGAAGCAGAAGCTAAAGCAATCGGTAGGGTTAAACATCCCAACATTGTTCACCTCCGAGCTTTCTATTGGGGTATAGATAAAAAAACTGCTGGTTTATGACTACATTCCACATAGAAGCTTGGAAAATTTTTATTATGGTGGGTTCTCTTGTTCTCTTTTTTCCATTTCATGTATATTTGCATGAAATCTCGTTCAATTCATTTCTACAGGGTTGTTTTTTATTTATTTTTAATAAGGATAGCCCTTCAATCACTTGCATATTATGAGTTTCTTATGTATTCCACAATCTCCCCTGTTTAGCTACTGTTGGTAATCACAAGCCTGCATATAATGAGTTTTTATGGATTCCACACTTTTCCCTTGTTTAGCTATTGCTGGTAACCACTAGATATTCAATGACATTTGATCCCGAGACCTCCTTGAGTGTTTTCACTAAAGCATCTTCTAACCAAGATAATCCTTGGGGCTATCTCTGCTAGATTGTTATCAACTAACCTTGGTGGCATTTGATATTATAGTGAACTTTCATTTGCTATTATTCCAAATAGTCTATCCAACTGGCTTGGTAATTGCACAAGTCCCTGAAATTGAAGTCATCACCAGCAAGGTTGATTTGTCCATGCCTTTTAGAATGACCATGTATGAAACTGTAGACCTTGAAAGTCTTTTCTATATTTTCTGAAGGATACAAACACCAAGAATAAGAAAATGAACGGAAGTGAAAGTTGGAGGTTGTTTATTCCTTTGAGGTTATTTTTCTGGAAATTCTTACTCGGAAGCCACCTTCAGATAAGGATTTTGCAGCATGGGGTCAAAACTTTATTGATGACAAGCATCACCTTTTGCGCACCATAGATCCTACTCTTCGACCAAAAGTTGAAGGAAGGGAAGAAATCTCAGTGTTTGTGGGGATTGCATTGAATTGTGCTTCTGCTTCCCCTCAAAAGAGACCATCAATGAAGGAGGTATTGCATTTTTTAGAAAAAATGCCATCATCCACAACCGATTAACCAATTCTTTCTTCCTATGTAGCATCCTTGCTTTGACATAAGTTGGATAGAGATGAAGACGTACACCCACATTCCATATTCAACAACTCTACTTAGACATTGACATAACTCATATAGACACCTCTATTATTGGGACTTAGCAACACACAAACTCTGCTGTCAACTCAGCTACTTATGAAATGGCCAGAGTCTTCTTAAAAATTTCAATATTTCTACAGTTGAGGATTGTAGCAAAGCTCAGGGATCAAACTTAACTCTATGCTTATGAGGTATCCGTGTTCTCATAGTTTACTTCCATCTCATTCTCAGTTTTAATGGGAAGGTGACATATGGTGTATTATTGTTGCAGTGGCATGGGATGGATTTTAATTGTTGGTTGGACCAAAAGAAATTGATCCAAATCAATATTGAAAATTAGATTTATTGGTTTAGCTATAGTTTGCATATACAAAGAAGAAACTGCTCTTTTTTCAGGTTAGAATATTTATATATACATGTTCATCTCAGCAACAAATGATAATTTATCAAAACCATGAGAATGCTACAGAGCTTCCTTCATAAGCCTTCTTAGGAAGACCATGAAATAAGACAAGTGACCCTGTGAAAGGAAGTTTGTTCATGAAAATATTAAGCCAAGCAACATCCTTCCGCACTTTGACATGGAGCCATACATAGCAGATTTTGGGCTAGAAAAGCTATTGAACAATGCCAATGTCAAGTATAGTAGCTCTGCTATCCACCTAAGGAACCTTGAAGGTATATTTGTAGGGAGCAAACGCTCCACTGGCTCCCGTGATAGCCTGCAAACAACACCTGATCTGCTGGGCAGTTCAGGCACATCCAAGAACTTTATATCTCCTTACCAGGCCCTAGAGGCATTGAAAACTCTCAAACCCAACCAAAAGTGGGATGTTTATTCCTTTGGGTTTTTTTTTCTAGAGATTCTTACTAGGAAGCCGCCTTCAGATAAGGATTTTGCAGCATGGGGTCAAAATTTTGTTGATGAAAAGCATCGCCTTTTGTGCATCATAGATCCTCACCATTTTAAAAACTTATCATTTCTTTATCCACTGACTATATGAGTTCCATTGGGAGTGTAGAGTCTTACAACAATAATATATTAGTCCAATTTTCAAAATTTCATATAATCTACTAATTATCAGTACTAAACTCTTTATAAATGAAGTTGAAACACTAAAAAAAGATGCTTGCTTTTTAATTTAAAAGAGAATTATCATGGTAAATTGGTATAAGAATATTAGTAGAAAAAATCAACTAGTTATAAGCCTAAATATTGGCAAAGGCTAATTCTTCATGTGGCATAATCAATTAACCATGTGATCTTGCTACATGATGAAAAAAAAAGACCCATGGATCCTAATACTTTTTAGGGCTCTTTTTCAATTCAATAGGCTTTTCTTCTTCTGCAGAGATGGTAAAGATAATGACTCAAGAATGACTCTAAGCTTACTAGATAACCAAATTCTCAACATGCCTTGCAATTTCCACACTAGCCACTTACAGATTTTCAAACATCAATGTTTATATGATAAATAATGGATGGGCATAAAAAAAACATAGACATTAACACCAAAAATAATAATAATCACCTGAACATACTGAGAAAGCGGAAACACATAAGATATCATCTTCACATTGGATACTTTGGAGAAAGGCAATCTTGAGTACCACGATCAAATAAAGAAACACCGGGAGAAGTGAGTGTTAATTTTTAAAATTTTGATATAAACATTGGTTTTCAAGAGAAATTGCAATTAACAATGTACAAATTAGTGAATAAATTAGTGAATAAATAATTACCGATTAAACTTTTAAGTCACCTTTTAAAGGTGCAATTAAGTTGACCTTTCATCTTGTCATTCAATTGATGGACACTGAATATTAAATATAAGATAAATATATAGGAGTAGCATGTGAGTGTCAGTTTTTCAAAGAAGATTATTTTTATTGTTGATAAAAATATAGATAGTTTGATTTTAAAGGGTTATAAATATGACTTAAAAATACAAGACTTAAAAGGTTGTAAATATTTGAAGGGTTGTAAATATGAGTTATTAATTGTTTTTACTCAAAACCTGATAAATAGAAATTTAGCAATTTCTTTTTGATTGAGCGACTCAAATTCATGTTTCTTTAAGTTGAAGGTAAACCCACTAAAGTGGAAAAAATTGTGATGGCAATAATTAGAGGGATTGTCATCATGGGGTGATAAGAAATTTAATATTCCAAGAAGAGGAGGTAGTAGTAGACCCTAAATAAATTAGCAATGCAACAACATAAATATTTGCAACAAATTTAGAGAGATCCACCTTGTTGAATAATACACACACTACATGGATAATGGATTTCCTCACTTTATGCCTTACTGCGTTTTTTTTGCAACATCTCGTGCAAATACTAGTTAAATTTCCAACCTGTTAAAAATAGTTTTATTAGTTCAAAGAATACACCATGACAAAGACCGTGAGAAGAACCTTTTATTTTTGCTACAGAATGAACCAAAAAATCCATGTGCCTAATACCAAATACGCTGGCTCTCCTCCGGACCAGAATTCATATATTCTCCACAAAATCCATACCCATAATGTGATATACCTAAAGAATATGATTGGCCACAAAACGTATGCGAAAGAAAATAATAATCTCCTCTCCCAAGGGTTCATAAGAAACGAACCAAACAGAAGCCGCAATATATGTCTCAAAGATCGACAGGCAAAGAAGACGCTTAGTAACGCGGTAACCGCAACGAATACGGTGGGCACGACGGGTATTAAAGTAGCACCTGCTTCCAATGTCGGACTGGGAGATGATGCCATCGCGGATTCCTCTGCTGCTGCTCCCGTACCAACCGTTATAATCATGACAACGACCGATACAGCTAAAGATGGGTACCTGCCTGTCTCTGCCATTCTTGCTCACAGTGGCTACACAGCTACTGAAAAGTCCAAACACTAGGCACAGCCCTCCTCAAAGAAATGCGAAGCTTTCTTCCGTGTGACTGGAACTGTGGAACCATGAACCAGAAGAGCCCGAGCGATATGAGCTACAGAACTAATTTGTACAAAGATGGATCCGCACACATTAATACTCATCTGCGCCGCACACAATCCACAGGTCCTGCAAAACTAAATGCGCATGTTATGTAGAAACCTTTCCTTAACGCATTTAGCCACGTTGTCAAAAAAAATGGTGACCAGGATGGATTCGCACACATTAATACTCATCTGCGCCGCACACAACCCACAGGTCCTGCAAAACTAAATGCGCATGTTATGTAGAAACCTTTCGTTAACGGATTTACATATCGTCTTAAAAAAAATGGTGGTGGTGGTCGTAATTTATTTTGATTCTAGTTTTTTTAAATAGTATATAGATTCAACCCAATGAATTTTTTTTTTAAAATATTTATATTGAATGAAGTCACATTTCAAAATTTGTGAATCCAATGAATCTTTACTAAATTCTAAACTAAAATAAACGAAATATCCTTTAAAAATTCTAAGAAATTACGTAAGAGAAACGGTCTTTAAAAAGTCTAACAAACAAGGTAAGCGACACGGTACTTAAAAAGTCTAACAAATAAGGTAAGAAAATTGAATTAATTTTTCAAATTTTAATTCAATTGAATTAAATTAATTTATTTTTTTAATATTTAACCTCATCCAAATAAAGTCTAACAAATAACGTAAGCGACACGGTACTTCAAATAACGTAAGCGACACGGTACTTAAAAAGTCTAACAAATAAGGTAAGAAAATTGAATTAATTTTTCAAATTTTAATTCAATTGAATTAATTAATTTTTTTTTTATATTTAGCATCATCCCAAAAATTGTTATTGAGTATATTTTAAATATATATATATATATATATATTATATATTTTAAAGTGGAAAGTATATATTTTTTTGGATGGAATATATATATGTGATATTGAATAGTTTACAAATATTTTTCACATTTAGAATTAGAAAGCATTTATTAATGAAATAAGAATTTTTCTTTTTCTATATAAATGAGTGAGTATTTATATATATATGAGTGAGTGATCAACAATGATGGAGCCATCAAGAATGCATGCACATTCTTTCCAATATCAACAAGTTCCTAGTTGTCAACTAGGACACAAGTTAGGTTGCGAGTTAGACATGGCTTAGAAACATGCATTGGGTGATCCACAATCATGGAGCCATAAAGAATGCATGCACATTCTTTCCAAGCTCAACAAGCTCCTAGTTGCTAACTAGGACACAAGTTAGGTTGCAAGCTCAACATGGCTTAGAAACATGCATGCACTCTAGGAATTCACAATTTCAATACGAATGTACATGCACTCTACAGACATGCATGCTTTCTTGATAAGAATTTTCATTATGTGCCTACTACCCCATTTTTTACCAAAGTCAGACCATGAAGGCATTCATTATGTGCCTACTACCCCATTTTTTACCAAAGTGAGACCATGAAGGCATTTTTGGGACGTCGAGAAAAGTTCTTACTTCATGAAAAACAACACGCAGTAAATCAACACCATGTCTTGTCTTTTGAGTCTAGGTAAGCATTCTAATAATTTTTATTTGTTTTTAAAAATTTGGTTAAAATTTGTAAAAAAACAACCAAATTAATGCTCTCAACACAATAGTTGTATTAAATTGCAAATAAATTGAAATATGGAACCCATGAGAATCCAAATCCACCATTACCAAACCAAGATTTAGAAGAACCAAGCTTAAACCAAGAACCAAGAAATTAAAATGATGAAATTGTTGCATCTTTATCTACATTCAAGCCTTTGATATAGGATATCCAAAACACTAGATAGTTGTCACAAGTGTCTATTGCAAGGTCATTAAACTCAATTGTATCATCCATATCCAATGCCCAAATCTGGTTAACCAACATTTCTAATTACAGAGCTATAACGTATGAACACTATATAACCGTTCTATAAAAGGACCAAATGGGAGACCTCAACATTAATAATAGTAATAAAAAATTGTCTTTGTTTATTGACCCAAGAGAACCAACTGATATCGATGACTAAAAAATACATTTTCGTGGACTACTACACCTCCCAACTATTTCTAGATGATTGGATAGCTAAGTGGTTTATGTTTTTTGATAATCCTACCTATAATAATAGGGAGGTACCTCTATACCTATCTAGGAAGTTATGGGAAGAGTTTCAACTAGGATGCCATGCCAACTACTTGGATATTAAGGAATTCTAGGGCATAGGTCATGGGTTTGAGCAAGATAGCAAAAATGCTAGGGACTATTGAGAGCTAGGTCATCCTCTACCTAGATGAAGGCCTAAACCTGCTTTCCCAATATCTTCTAATTATGGATAACATTATTGAGACCAAAACAACACTAGATTAATTGGCTTGCCCACTAGTAGAACATGGTAGCTTTCTGGCATGATTGTGCAAAGAGCCATAAGAAGCTAATGGTGTGGGTAGGGTTTCATCATTTAACTTTACAATAGGGCTTGACAAGAAGACCCCACATGGAGGCTCACTTAAACCTCATAGATGAACCAATTTGGACAAACTTGTTATGGGCAGATGGAGGCAAACGAGAAATATAACTTTATGGAGGATGTTATTATTGAGCTTAGAGGCTCATTCTAAAGTCCAGTGT